>RJWJ010011209.1:0-44956 GCA_004363605.1 Indri indri
ACAGTGCTTGGCCCTTGGTGCTCAATAAGTTAGTTGTTATTGTTGCTATATTCTGATTATTTTTTTAAATGATGCCCGGCCTCACTCATCATAGGAGAAATGCCAGTTTAAACAAAACTGAGATGCCATGGTAATAGGCTGTGTGGGAAGGGTGTGGGTAAACAGGCTCTATCTTGCATTGATGGTGATTTTATATGTTGGTACTACTGTGTTAGAGGACAGTTGGAAGTTGCTATTAAAAGTAAAATAGCTTATTCGACTTTGACCTAGCAATTCCATTTTTAGGGATTTATCTTGGAAATTTATGTATAAAACAAGACACATATATACAATAATATATGCAAGCAATAAATGCAGTGGTGTTCCAGCAAAAGACTAGAAATGACTTAAATGTCTCTCAGTAGGAAACAGGTAAACTGTTAAATCCATGTAATGGATTACTATGGTACCATTGAAAAGCAATGAAGTAGGTCTACACATGCTAATACAGAATGATGTCTGTGATATACTGTTAAGTAGGGGGAAAGCTTCTGTTTGTGTTTTTGTTTTTCAAGCTGCACATACGTGCATACGTATCATGCTCATATGAGTGTACACTGTCTCTGGAAGGAATTACAAACAACTGGTAACAGTGGTTGCCTTTGAGATGAGGGTCAGGGAGGGATGGTAGGGAGAGTTACTTTCTTCTACCCTTTAGTATTATTTGAAACAAATTTTTTTTTATCATGTTCATGTATTACTCCCTCAAATCTTTTACCTGTCCCCACCAACACATACACACACATACACACACTTCAAAACATTCAGATGCTACTCAAGTTGTCCGGCTGTGTGGTGACAGGGAACAGCCTGACGTGATGGTGTTTAATCCTTATTGAATACGTGGTCTGATACTTGGGGCTGAGAGCAGGCACCTGGTCTTTGTCATCCAAGTTGTTGCTGCTGGGAAAAGTCTCTCTGGATGGGGGGAACTGAGGCCTTGGCTAAGTATGCTCAAGTCCTGAGGCTCTCTCTGTGTATGGTGCTGTTGGAGCTCCTGGAGCCAGAAGGAACTTGGTCTTGAGCTTCCCTCTCTTGGCTATTTTAGAGGTCTAGGAAGAGGGTGAGTAGGAAGCACATGTGGAACAGATAAGCACTGATAATAAGTGGGCAAGACAAACAACTGGTTCTAGCAGGTTGTCCTGTCATTACAGAAACAGGCCCAGATTTGAAGGTAGATGGAGGATTGGACACGTTGCTGGGGAAAGTGAGTGATCCATTTAACTAAAGGAAGTTCTTTTATTCTGGAGTTGGCTTTTGTTAGCTTTTGTTAACAGGTCTTTTAAAGTTAGCTAAATGGTTATTTAATTTCTTCTTGGAATCCTTTTTGTTTGTTCCAGCAGAGATGTCGGCTTATTTATAGGAGTTGCTCGAAGCCAGAGTCATGGTGGATGTAGGGAAGTGGCCAATCTTCACTCTGCTGTCACCTCAAGAAATTGCATCTATTCGGAAAGCGTGCGTCTTTGGCACCTCAGCCAGTGAAGCACTCTACGTTACTGACAATGATGAGGTAAGCCTCTGTTAAAACCTAGAGTTTAGTTTCAGGGCTTATTTTGGGGTTGGGCTTCAAAATGTGCCATTTGAGGACAGAGAAAAGGTGGGGGATAAAGAGAACCTGGAGTTCAGGAAGACTATGCCTTTGATACAGTTTCTCTCTTCTTTCAGTGTCATGATTTGTACCCCTCTACTCCATACTACTCTTTGAGTTCACGGTATGGACAAATATTCTAAAACTTCAGTAATGCCAGCAGAGGTTGATTGTTTCTTAAAAACCTTATCAGTCCCTTCTTACCTACTGAGTTGTCCAATTGAATTTGGGGTGTCTTATTTTCAGAGCAGAGAAGGGAGCTTCCGCTATAGCCTTTTGCCAAATGACTCCAACAAAACCATTTATTTTCTAGGTCTTTGTATTTGGACTGAACTATAGTAACTGTCTAGGAACTGGAGATAACCAGAGTACACTTGTACCCAAAAAGCTAGAAGCCTTATGTGGAAAGAAGATTAAAAGCCTTAGTTACGGGAGTGGACCACACGTTCTTCTCAGCACTGAAGGTAAAGAGAAACAAATCTAGCTTTTCAGTTTGGGGAAGTCGGGCAGTTAACTCTAAGCTAAGAGGAGGTAGAGCTATATCAAATAATTAATTTTGGACTATTTGTTTCTTAATTTCTGAGGGGAAGTACACAAAGCAGGTAGAAGTTAAACACTTCAGGCTAGCTCAGTAATAGCCATAGAAGACGTCTTGCAAACTGGGCAGACTTCTGAGCTTTTAGACTACTTACATAAAGCTGTAGATGACTAGATATAGCAAATGAAGTGGTCCTTCCAGCCTAATTTTTCAGTGGATTTGTGGTTGCAAGGCAACTTTTGGGGTCTCTTTGGTATATTTTTATAAACACAGATCCTACTGGTTTTCCTTCTTTGTATAGTTCCTGAATCAGCTGAATGGAGAAATCTTAGTTTATTCCCTAGCATTCATGTGGGTCATATAGAAAGAGTCAGAGATGTGGGTTGATACATTCTTGTCCTTTTTTTCTCTGTCTCTCCAAGATCACTAAAGGGAGTAGGCATTTATCTTTGGTGATTTATCGGCACTGTGGGTGACCATCACTCTCTGAAAGTTTGTTGTATATAACTTTAAATGCTTCCTTTTGTATTTTAGGCACATTAGCTCTTGCTTTCTCTTTGCAGAGGTCCTCAGCTTTTTGTTGAGTAGTAGTCTAGGGCGGCATCTGGGAAACGGTTTGCATCCCTGCCTTTCTGTGTCTAGACTGAGGAATCACGGCTTCCTTGGATGCTGCCACAGACCCAAGTATCTAGTGTTTTAATTGCCTGTAGCTCATCTCTGAATCCACTCCAAGTTCTCTGCATCTTTCACAAGCTGTGAGATCCAGAGCTGAGTGTAATTGTCTAGTGCAAGTCTAACTGGAGTTGTGCATAATGAGGTGATTATCTCACTTCTGCTTTGTGTAATCATGCCTCGTGGCATCACGCTGGTTCTTTCGAACAGTTACTGCATTACTGACTGGTTCAGCTTGTCCTCCTTTGTGACCTAAGGATTTAATTTTTTCCTAGCACACACCAAATTTAATTAGTCCTTGATTTCTGACCATAAAATACTGAGGCAGATTTTTTTTTTTTTTAGAGCAAACATACTGAAACATATACATTCAGATTCTTGGTTTTCTTCAAAGTGGTGACCTTAGGAAACTATAACTCTTCTTTTGGAATTATTTTCAGAGTCCAGATCATACAGTTTGAAATATATTGAGTGTTACATTTCAGATATAAATAAATAAAAAACTATTTTTTTGTGGGGATATCTTTCTTTTTGTGGTTAATTCAGTTTTGATTTTTATAACACATTTTATACAGTATACATCATGCTTTACATTACATGTCATGTGTATTGCATATGTGTTACATAGGTATTAGAAACAATCAAATAGTTTTAAAACAATTTTACTCTTAAAAACCATCAAATAGTATCAGATTTTTGGGGAAAATAAGAAGTGCCTCTGCCTTACTTCTCTTCACTCTTAGTAACTACTCTTTAGAGGGAACCACTTTTAACTCTTTCATAGGTTTCTTCTCTTATTTAATCTCATATTTTTAAAAGAACATGCTTATACTCCTATTTCTGAGTTTTTACTTTTAAATATTATCCTTTAACTTTCTGTAATGGCAGATAGAATTTAGCTTTATCCCCTACCTTCTCTCTCCTTATCCTTTCAATATAGTGATAACATCATTTTGGTTAAATCAGTATTCGGTGTTTATATTATTAGCACCTTATGGGTATTATTTATAGCTGAGCTGCCTCCTTCCTTGTATAACTATTTGTTTTCCTGGAGTCGATAATTGCCTCAGGGTTTTTTCATTGAGTTACTTTTCTATACAGCCATTGTTAACATATGCCCACACTCTTCCACCGAGCAGCACATTGTTTCACAGCACTTCTAAGCATATCAGGTAATCTCTGGAGCCCTCTGTCCCTTGCTCCAGTCTGGACTGGTCACTCTCTAACCTATACACAGCTATTCACTTCACCTTCGTCCTCAGAAGTCCCTTCACTTTGTCCTTTCTGGATCCCCCTATTTTTTGTGTCTTATGTCATGCTCTTTGGATTATGCCCTCATTTGGGTGAAACATACTCTCTTGAAGTTTTCCAGGAAAGAGAGTGTGAGAGAAATCTTTGAGATCCTGTCCTAAAATGTCTTTCTTCTGCCCTTACTAATGCCTGTCAGGGATTTGGCTGGGCTTAGAATTCTAGGTTGGAAATCATATTTCCTCAGAATGTTGAAGTCTTTGTGCTTTTCAAGTTTCAGGGTTGCTGTCGAGAGTCTGGTGACTTTCTGACTTTCGCTATTTTGTATATGATTTTTTTTCCTCTTTGGAAGCTTTAAGGATCTTTTCTTTATTCCAAGTGTTCTGAAATAATTATGACTCTGTACTCTGGTGTAATTTTTAATTGTATTGGTCATTCTTATGGGCCTTTTAATCTGGAAATTCTTTCATTTCTAGAAAACTTTCTTGTAATATTTTATGACAGTTTCCCCTCTCTGTTTTCTCTGTTCCCTCCTTTTGTAATTTTTCTTAGAAGGAAATTAGAGATTCTGTACTGATCTTCCTTATTTTCTTTTATTTTCTCTCCCGTCTATGTTCTGGGAAATTTCTTCGACTTTATCTTATAACTCTTATGTCAACTTTTAACATTTTTGCTGTTACACTTCCAAGGGCTCTTTCTTGTTCTTTAAATGTTCCTTTCTAGAGCTTCTTGCTATTGTTTCATGGATTCAGTATCTTCTCTTAGAGGCTATTTGTAATTATAGGTTATATTTGAGTTATCTTCTAGTCTCTACGTTGTTTCTTTTTCTCCTCCCAAATTTCATGTTTCTCTTTGTTTTGGTCTCTTGACTTTCTTTTAGAGGCTTTCTTGTAAAGTGTGGCAATCCTTGGCTGTCAGTTCACAGGTTAGAGCAGGGCACTTTACACATGTTGGGAGTTGTGTGTTCATGGGTGTGGCTCATCAAGTACTGAGGGAGGTAATAACTGTGAATTTCTATAGAGTAGAATCTGCCAGGTTCCTGACCTGGGGATATAAAGCTTTTTTGCCAGCTTTCTGGGCACTGAGCAAGGGAAGCGTAGGATCTCAGTATTCGGTATGTGGACTTGTAATTCTCCTTTTCTCACTACAGTGCCTCGTTGCTGCCTTCAGGACCCTCTGGATTATTTTCTCTTCGAGCTTGTTTCACTCTCACATCCCCCCTCGGCTTGTTTCACTCTCGCATCCTTGGGCAATTTTGCTCATTTCTTAAGCCTCACGTGGTCCTAAAGATTCATCGTTGGTCTGCCCAAGACTGCGTGGCCAGAGCAGGGCTGGGGAAGTGGTGCTGGTGTCTAGGGGGTTGTGTTGCTTTGAGGGCTTCGCCAGTATTTGGGACTAAGCGCCATCTTGTGATGCAGTTCACCTCTCCCGAGCTTCATGAAGGAAAAAGGAAAGAGAGGTGTATGTATACCATCTTATAAGTAGTGCTTGGCACCTGCCTTTGCTGGCTCACCTGATTGGGTGACCCAGACTCATCCTTGAGGAGTAAGAGCCGTGACCATGCTGTACTCAGGCCATGGCTGCTGTGCGTTTCTGTTTACCATCATTGTTGGGCAAGTGTGCACAAAAAGACTACCAAGTGTCACCTGGATGCCAAACATGTTCCTCTCTGCCCCTGTTACATAACAACAGTCCTACCTCTTCTGTCAATGGGGTCATTTGCCCCTGGCAAGAGGGCGACTCTTGTTTCCTGTTGGACTTTGCTTAGAGGATCAGAGTTCCTGTGGCAGCCATAGCTTAAAGTTCAGTGGGACTCTCACTGTGTCCCTTAGTGGAAGTGTTCCCCCTTTGGGAGCCAGGACTTATACACTGGTGGAAACTAGAATTGCAGGGACAGGAAGCCCAAATTCCCCAAGTCAGTCACTGGGAGTGGTGGGCAGCAGGGCCTCTTACATATCCACTGTTGGTTCCTGGACCCATGTATTCTACCTGTTAGAGACACAGCATGATATAGTGGCCATTGATTAAAGAATACACTTCACTTGGTGGATGGCATCCCATCGGCACGTGGCATCATCTCCAGGCTGGTGCCTCAGCTGCCTTTGGCCAGCTCATCCATCACATCACATCACATCTTCTTGCTGTTTTTTATAGGGTTCTCCTATTTATTTTTGTTTTTGTTTGTTTGTTCTTCCCAATGAACCAATGAATTTTTTTTTTTTTTGGAGACAGGGTCTCACTCTGTCACCCAGGCAGGAGTGCAGTGGCATCATCATAGCTCACGGCAGCCTCCAACTCCTGAGCTCAAGTGATCCTCCTGCCTCAGCCTCCCAAGTAGCTGGGATTACAGACTCACACCACCACGCCAGGCTAATTTTTAATTTTTTTATAGAGATAGTCTTGCTGTGTTGCCCAGGCTGGTCTCAAACTCCTGGCTCCAAGTTATCTTCCTGCCTCGGCTCCCCAAAGTGTTGGAATTATAGACAGTGACATTTCTAATCAGTTTGTCCACCTCCAGAAAGTAATTTCAAGTTTTTATTGCTATTTTAAATTTACTAACTTACATAGGGAAACTGGGGTCTTAATGATATGGAATTTTTCTATCCAAAAACTAAGTATATATTTCTCTGCTCAAGTCCATTTTTCTGTTTTTAGGAGATAAAACATTCATGGGTTTGGACATTTCTTTCACCTAATATTAATATAACTCTAACATAATATTGTGGATCATATTTTTTAAGTTTTATACTCTCAGTCTTCAGCCTCATTTTTCTTAGGATGAAACTTCCCACTTACGGTTTCTGTCGTGATTTCTGTAATAGGAAACACCTCTTGTGAGCCAAATGTCAGAAGTTCTCTAGATCAGCCTTGTGTCTGGAAGAGGACTCTAAGTTTGTGCAGCTGTCACCATTTTAGAGTAGATAACTAGAAGTCTGTTCCCCCTGGTTGCTTGGGGACTATGGTTAGTGACCAGAAGCCTCACTATAACACTTGGATTTCTGCTGTTGCTCTCGGATATTGTTGCTGGGTAGATCGTCCTGAATAGGTTGGGATGTTTTATTATAGTGGGAAACAAGAGAAGGACACATAACTTGGGAGACCTGCCCTTGTTCCACAGACATGCTATGGAAAGAAATCCACAAAACGATACTGATACTTCCAGTGAGGACACAAAACAGAAAAGTAGTCATTTTAAAATAATTCCGACAGAGCTGGGCGTGGTGGCTCACGCCTGTAATCCCAGCACTTTGGGAGGCTGAGGCGGGAGGAGAATCGTTTGAGCCCAGGAATTCAAGACCAGCCTAGGCAACATAGCGAGACCCCGTCTCTACATAAAAAAAAAGAAAGAAAGAAAGAAAGAAAAATTAGTCGGTGTGGTGGTCTGTGCCTGTAGTCCCAACTATTTGGGAGGCTGAGGCAGAAGGATTGCCTGAGCCTAGGACTTCAAGGCTGCAGTGAGCTATGATCGTGCCAACTGCACTCCAGCCTGGGTAACAGAGAGACCCTATCTCTCAAAAAAAATGCAGACAGAGGAGCTTCCAGGTTGGTGAACATGTCAAGGTGCTGTGGCCAGGGAGGGCATGGAAGCTCTGCGCAGGCCGCCTCTTACCTTGCTGTATGCCTCTCCTCCATTTGGCTGTTCCTGAGTTGTGTCCTTTATAAGAAGCCAATTATACTTTCCAAAGATAGCCACACAATGGAAGTGAAGATGCCTCCAGATGATGCCAGCCCCCAGCCATCGAGTCATCCTCAGCCTTTGAATCTTCCTGAGATCACACATATGGAGCAAAGACAAGCCATCTCCATTGTCCTCTGTCCCGATTCCTGACTTACAGAATAATAATAAAATGGTTGCTTTATGTAAAAAAAAAAAAAAAAAAAGCCAGATTTCATGCCACTAAAATAGTCTGCCTGAGAGAGGCTCTGTGATTTTTGCTACCCTTGCAAACAGTGTACATCTTTCCTCTGTACTTTGTGAGTGAATGACACATACACCTCTCAGGGGTTCCCTGAGACTTGGTATTTGGTAAAGTGATGTCAAACGTTAGTGTTGAGCTTTTCCACGTCTTCTTTCTTTTGCTTGGTACCTGACACAGAAACTGCTGAGATGAATCAAAGTCTTTAGAAAGTCTAATTTTTGTATGTATAAATTTTGACTTCCAACCACGAAGCCGATCTTCCATCTATGTTAGTACCAAGTCCTTTCTTTAAGGGTTTTGTATCCGTCTGTCCTGTTCTCTCATCCATCCCTCTCCCCACCCCATCAGTGGTTTCGTAATAAAGATAAGGGGGCATTGTGAGAGAAATGAAGGTTGGAGAATATATTCAACAAAGTTCTGGGGAACAAAGTACAGGGCTTACCATTTCTTGGAGCTGATTCTTTGTGTGCTTTGTGTATAGATGGGGTGGTTTATGCCTGGGGCCACAATGGATATAGCCAGCTTGGGAATGGGACGACCAACCAAGGCATCGCTCCCATCCAGGTGTGTACCAATCTCTTGATCAAGCAAGTGGTTGAAGTAGCCTGTGGCTCACATCATTCAATGGCTCTGGCAGCTGATGGAGAGGTAAGTACACTGCTTTTATTCTTTATTCTGTGTTTTTAAAATTGTGGTAAAATGCACATAAAATTTACCATTTTAACTATTTTTAAGTGTATAATTCATTGGCATTAAGCACATTCACATTATTGTGCAACTGTCACCACTACCCACCCACAGAACTTTTTTCATCTCGCGAGACTAAAATTCTGTACCTATTAAACTTCCCATTCTCTCCCCCCTCTAACCCCCGGCAGTCACCTTTCTACTTTGTTTCTATGAGTTTGACTGCTCTAGGTACCTCATATAAGTGGAATCATACAGTATTTGTTCTTTTGTGGCTGACTTATTTCACTTAGCACAAAGTCTTCAAGGTTCTTCCGCATTGTAGCATGTGACAGGATTTACTTCCTCTTAAGGCTGAATAATATTCCATCGTATGCATATAGTAAGTCCTCACTTACCGTCATGGACAGGTTCTTGGAAACTGTGACTTTAAACGAAACGACATGTAATGAAACCAGTTTTGTCATGGGCTAATTGATGTAATCAAGAGTTAAGTTCTTTTCTTTTTCTTTTTTTTTTGAGACAGAGTTTTACTCTGTTGCCCAAGCTAGAGTGCCGTGGCGTCAGCCTAGCTTGCAGCAACGTCAAACTCCTGGGCTCAAGCAATCCTTCTGCCTCAGCCTCCCAAGTAGCTGGGACTACAGGCATGCGCCACTATGCCCGGCTAATTTTTTCTATATTTTTCTATGTTTTTAGTTGTCCAGCTAATTTCTTTCTATTTTTAGTAGAGACAGGGTCTTGCTCTTGCTCAGGCTGGTCTCAAACTGCTGATCTCAAATGATCCACCCGCCTCGGCCTTCCAGAGGGCTAGGATTACAGGCGTGAGCCACTGCCCCGGCCTAAGAGTTAAGTTCTTACGGCATATTTCTAGTCACAAAAACATCACCGAACTTCTCAATAAAGACCCAAACCACGTCTCATGTTAAACATTGAAGTAAATGTGAACTACACATGTATTAAAGAAATATTAATAAAAACAAGAGAATTATTTACCCAGTTTTTGGGGAATCAGTGGGTGAGGTTGGTCATAGTGGCAGTGGGGTTAAATCAAGGAATACATGTTTGCAAATTGAGAACCGTGAGTAGTGCATCCTACCACCACACAGTTCAAAAACAATCACAAACATGACAGCTTGTGGAGCGCTTTTGAACTGCATTGTTTATTGTTGTGCATTTGTATGATTATCATCTACTTTATAAATTTTTATTTCACAATAATTTGTATTTTCATTTATTCATTTTCCAACCTACTCATTCACTTCAGGGTCATGCGTGGCCCGAAGCTCAGGGTAAAAGATGGGGACAAGCCCTGGACAGGACGCTGTCCTGTCGCAGGGTGCATCCACAGGACTGTCAAAACACATACACAGCTTAGACACAGCCTATTGTACACAGCTTTGGCATGTGGGAGGAAACCGAGAAAACCCAGAGAAAACACACACAGGTGGGGAGGATGTGCAAACTCTACACAGACAGTGGCCCTGGCCAGGAATCAATTTTTTTTTCTCATTAATGTTATAACAACATTATTTGAAGACTTGCTATATACCACATTTTGTTTATCCATTCATCCATCGATGGACACTTGGGTTGCTTCTACTTTTGGCTATCATGAAAGTTCCTTGCTTTTTAAAAAAAAGAAATAATGACCATTTTTGTATTTGGTATGATATGAAAATAGTAGCCCTGTGCGTGTAGCTAAAAACGTTTGTGGGGACACACTCTTTAACGTAATCTGTATTATGTAAACAGTACCACTCTTGCTGACAGACTTCGATCTTAAGGCAGCCGAGTCTCATGCTCTGCTAAGACTGCAAATCAGATTTGTGCAAGAGTGTTCTGTATTTTTTAATGACCCCCATCCTTTAAGGTCTATTTTGTTTTTCAGTACATGTAATGATGTTGGAGAAAATATACCACCTGTTCAGCCCCCAAGTTCTGTACTCACCTTAAAGGTTACTCATCCTGCTGATTTCCCTTCTAATCCCTTCTAACATTTGTCCTCTCTATCTCCATCGCCTTTGTTCAGGTCTTGTCGTGTTCTGCTTGGACTACTGCTATAGTCTCTTCTGTTCATAACTTTTTAATTGATCTACCTGTTTAATTGATCACATCTCTATCCCCCTATGATTTCTAAACCACAAATTAGATCATATTGTTCCCCTGTTTAAATTTCTTCAGTGGTGTGATAGTGATTTTAGTAAGTAGGACAAGTTATAGATGAAGAAGCCAAAAAGCTCCAGGTTTCACGGCTGGGATGTGCTGGAGCCAGGCGTAGCGCACAGGCTTTGTGCCTAGAATCCACTGTTTTCCTGGTGCGTCTCTTGGTTAGTGGAGCTACAGTTCCAGTTTTTAAATGAAAGGCAGCAGCATTGCAAAGGAACTTGATATATTTGAGAAGCGCCAGAGAATGATTGTTGAAATTAGACAAAATTTGCTAATTTGTACAGGCTTGATTCCTGCTTTTTTTTTTAACCTTAAGCATATGTTACTTGGGATAATTGTGCTAAATATTTGCATTATTATACTAGATATTCCTGTGAATATATTTTGAGGAAGTATTGCAGGTTCTTTCTTTGTATCCGTGAAATGAACCTGCATAGCACATACTCTTTAAGACATCAGCAGTGGGTTTTGCTGTTGTTGCCTTGGGCAGTATCCAACATGTGAACTTAGATAGAAAGTGCTGACAGAGGAAAGAAAGAATTGTGGAGGCCAAACTCAGGATGTGCGTGGACTGCTTCCTGCAGGCAAGTGAAGGGGGGTGAGGGTTGGGGTCTTAGAAATTCTCCTGGTGTTAGAGGAAGTTATTTCCTCTACTGCCAACACCCCTTCCCTAATTCTTCTCTCTGTTTACATTCCTGTTTAGAAAGGTTTCCATGAAAAACAATGAATATTTGTGCTCCAAGAGTTGACCAAATTTTTTACATTATTGATAGTTATGTGGCATATACCTCATTTCCTACTGATGGCACATTGAGAAATATATAGAAGGCACAGTGGCGTGTACCTGCAGTCCCAGCTATCCGGGAGGCTGAGGCCAGAGGATTGCTTGAGCCCACGAGTTTGAGACCAGCCTGGGCAACACAGTGAGACCCTTCTGCCCCAATTATTTATGTGCATCTGTATAGTTGCAATAATTATAGAGGCAGCGTAGCATAGTGGTTAAGAGCATAGGGAGATTGCTTGAGCTTAAATTCCATTTGCACTACTTACTAGCCATGGAGCTCCTATCAAGTTACTTATCCTATCTGTGTTTCAGTTGCCATGTATATAATGGGGATGGATGATATGTTACCTATGCCAGGGTCACTTTGCAGGATTACTAAGAGGATTAAATAGGTTAATGTGTGTAAAGCATTTAGAACCTTTTAGCACATAGTAAATACTCATTAAGTGGGTTTACTTTTATTTTATGATTGTGTTAGAGGTCAAATTTTCACCTTATTTCTTTTTCTTTTTCCCTTCTTTTGTAGGTGTTTGCTTGGGGGTATAACAACTGTGGTCAGGTGGGATCAGGTTCTACAGCAAATCAACCAACTCCTCGAAAAGTTACAAACTGTTTACATATTAAGAGGGTGGTTGGCATTGCCTGTGGTCAGACATCATCCATGGCCGTTCTAGACAATGGTGAGGTGAGCTGTCTCTCCATTCCCACTCCCCCCTACCTCCTTTTTCAGTTATATGTTAGTTTCTTTATGAGGTGCATGTATCAGATCGTGGAAGGAAGAGTGCTTTGTTTTGGTAGCTCCATTGAGAGTTGATTAAGGAGTAGCCAGAGGATGTTTGCTCCTCGGGATGACTTTTTTTAAATTCCAAGATTTGTCTGCAAGTAAAGATTCTAGTGTGTCTAAATTTTATTTTTGGCCAAGATCCAAATAGCCTAATGCATATAGGTATTTGTGGTGTTTAATGTGATGGATTAAATAATGATACTATGTCTCTTTCAATGAGAATGTCAACTGTGCAAGTTTTTTAAAGTTAGCTGACAAAGTCTTTGTAGAACTACCCACCTACATCTTGAATGTTTGTTTACACGAGGTAGCAATTTGCAAAAGCAGATTTTTTTGTCCTGATTGTTGTTAGCTACTTTTTAAAACTTATCCTTCAGTTATCCTCCACTGTGATCACCTTTGAGCTGATGGTTATTTCTATAAAATTGTCTCTGGTTGCAACTTCTACTTAAATGGGCCAGTTACTACCTGTGCATGTTTTAGTGCATGAAAATTATACAAATTTTGGATATAGACATCACGGCATCATGCACTGGGGTCCTAGGGTGCCTTAGAGTTTACTGAATGCTCACCTGTGTTAACTTATTTTTTATCAATTCTGATACCATCCTGGATGACTTTAGAATTCCTTGAGATAGCCTTCAGATATCCTCCATTCTGGTATTCATCATTTCTCCTTTATTTTAAAAAATAAGTTTAATTTTTAAATTATTAATATGTGGTTATTTTAACAAAGGAAGACAACAGGTGAAACAAAATAAAAAGTGAATACCTTTTTCCATATCTTGTTAATAGTTTAATGCATATCGTTTTGGACTTTTTTTCTGTAGACAATTATATATGGATGTTTATAATTTTTTTTTTAAATGGCATGATTATACCTACTGCTGCTTTTCTCTGCTGTTCCTCAGCTTGCTTCCCCCTGCCCCATTTGACAGCATGTGTTTATCTGTGTCTGTTTTCAGACCGTTTGTACAGACCTTTTCATCCCAGTGGCTGCTTAGTTTCATCTGTATGGATGATCCACATCCAGAGCTCTACTGATGGACATTCCAGTTGTTTCTAATTTTTTGCTGTTATGAGCGATGTTACACTGATTTTCTCTGTTACTGTGTGTGTGTGTGTGTATCTTTGTACACTTAGGCAATTATTTCTGTAGAATAAATTCCTGGAAATAGAATTTCTTGGTCAAAGTGTATGCCATTTAAAATGTTGATAGCTATTACCAATTTCCGTCCAGGAAGTTCCAACCTGTTACACTTCTGGCATTGGATGAAAGTGCCTTTAACCATCTCTCACTGGGACCCTCAAGTCCGTACCCCCTTTCCCCTCCATGGCATTGCCCTGAAAAGCCCCTGGGTATGTCTGTGGCCCTGTGTTGCTGTGGGGCTTGGTGCCGTACAAATCTCGAGTTTCTACTTTGAGCTAGACCGTTATTTGTTCCTGGTCAATACTTTTTCCTGTTTCCACTGGCTGTTGTAAACCTTTAACAGTCCTGTCAAACCTGCACCCAGCTCCGTTACTCTCAGCAGATGGACCCCTCTTGCTCCAGACATTTAGGGCGCACCACGTTCTGGGAAGTCCCTGCTCATCCCCTTCCTCTCCATCCCCTCTCTTGGCCCCACTGCCACTCCAGAGCTCACTGTGATGAGAGACCAAACTACCTCCAAAATGGTCTTCCTGCCTATAGTCTTATATGCTCCTGTCACCCCTCATGTTGTGGCCAGAGGGATCTTTCAAAATGCAAATTTAATTAATCTGTTTTGACATATTTCAGTGGAAAATTTAGTCACATTTCCCTTTCCCTGGTGTGTGTTGGTCACTTTGTCTCCTGGCCCTTGCGTTCCTTCTAAATCTTTTCTCTTATGTCTACCCCAGATGTGACCAGCCAGGCCCACCTACTTGTCTTCTGAGCCAGCCTTCAACACATTCAGCGGCTTCCGCCTGGAATGCCTTTGCCCTCATTCATCCTTCAACTCTGCTCAGTTGTCCACTTTCTGAAAAGTCTTCCCTAAACTTTCTTCCTAGAGCTAAAGCCTTCCTTGCTGTTCCTGTAGAGCCTTGATTGTGTCTCTATGGTAGCATTTGCTACCTGTCTGCAAAAATTCGCATGTGTTGATCTCCCCTGTTAAACTGTAACCAAAAACTTATTCCTGTTACCTTTCACAGCATCCTGACATCCAGTAGGTGCTTAATAATTGTTAGCGAGCTTCAGCTTTCTCATGTATAAAACAGGAAAGAGTGATGTGCCAAAGGCTAAATAACTAGTGAGTCATGAAATAGGAACTGATGCCAAACTGTCATCCCCACCCCCAAAATGTCTTCTATTTGGAGATCAGTTGTAGGATCCCGCAGAGTAGAATATGGTGTTGGAAGTATCTGATTTTTTTGGGTGGACTGGATTTTTATCTCTTCCTTCCTACTAGCAGTTTTAAAAGCTCGTTCTTTCCCTTTCTCTCCTCTCTAAGGTGTATGGCTGGGGCTACAATGGCAACGGTCAGCTGGGCTTGGGAAACAATGGCAATCAGCTGACCCCTGTGAGAGTGGCAGCCTTGCACAGTGTTTGTGTGAACCAGGTACGTGTGGTGCCCTCTAGCTAGCCGGCCCCCTTCTGCCTTCCCTGCTCCAGCTTGGAGAAATATTGGAAGTTTACTCTTCAGTCGGTCTTTTCTGGCAATACCCTGTGCCTTCATCTTCCACATTTAATGTTACATCTTCCCTAAATTCCTACTAGGAGAAGGAAGACCGTGATGCAGGCATATTAATCTTGACAAGTTCAAAAAGAAATAAAAGAAAAAACTAATGGAAAAATTCAACAGTGTAAGGTTTAGGCTTTTCTAATGCTTTTTTAATGTTCTAGCAAATGTCAGTCCACACCTGATGATGAATTGGCATTCTGCACAAGCTGGCTGTAGCCTTTAAGTAGATGTTTTCCCTGCCCTTCCTGTTTTCCTGTTAATGGTAACCATTGAAATTTACTTGCAGATTGTCTGCGGCTATGCACATACTCTAGCACTAACAGATGAGGGCTTGCTCTATGCCTGGGGAGCTAACACATACGGGCAGCTGGGGACTGGCAATAAAAATAACCTGCTAAGCCCAGCACACATCATGGTGGAGAAAGAAAGGTAACTTGGCTGTGCCGTGTCTTGGATCTGTGTGTGCCTTGTGCCCTTGGGACTGTGTGTGGCAGAGCTGTGGTGTTTGGTTTCGTGACTCTTCTGTTTATTAATATTCTTGTTTTGAACAAAAGAATGTTGAGTACCAGCCAGAATGAACATAAAGTTGATGTAATTCTTAAGCAGCTTTCCGAAATAACCTCCTGTGATTGATAGGCAAGAACGCATCTTGGTGTAATTCCTGTAGGCTTGTTGTTGCCCATTTACTGGGGAAGACAGAAGGTCTGTGACCATGTCGATATCCAAAATGTAGTGTGAATTTTTCCTTTGAGCCAACTAAAATAACTGTTCAATAGATATGGCCTTGAAAGGGGACATTATCTGTTTAAATATTAATTCAATGTAATGTGTATTACTGGAATAGATGCTTGCTGTTTGCTCAGCCAAATTGTGAGGTCTTACCCACTAAGTCTTGGGATATTGACTTCCAGTCCTGGGACTGTGCCTCAAAGCATACTCCTGAGAAGTGTAGGAAGTCTGCCCTGCTGTCCCTTTGTGTCGGAATGCTCAGGGTCCGAGACCCCTCCACTGGTACTTACCAGCCTGATGCATGCTCTGAGTTCTTTAGGGGATGACAGAAGAAGTTGTCTCTGTGAGGAAATAGTATCTTGAAGACAGTATTTTTTGCTGCTGTATAAGCCCCCAGAACTGTCAGCACATTTTTTAATTGTCCGCTTTCCTCGTTTACTTTGACTTCTAGTCCATTTTCCAAGTTTTCCGCAACAGTATGTATTGTTTATCCCAACTCAGTGTGAGCTTAGGATGCCAAGTGGGCAGTTAGGGAGAAATACAGTGCTCTTGCCCTGATCTTTGGTTTTGTCTATGTGACTTGGCAGCTAATCTTCTAGGATCTTGGGCTGTTTTCTGAGGTGTAACAAGCACGAACTTTTTCATTGTCTTGTGTAGTGTGCTCTGGGCTTCTGTGATAGTGAAGTGACATACATTGTTCTTAAAACTTTTCAGGGTAGTGGAGATTGCAGCCTGTCACTCTGCCCATACGTCTGCCGCCAAGACCCAGGGAGGGCACGTGTACATGTGGGGCCAGTGCCGGGGCCAGTCGGTGGTCCTCCCCCACCTCACCCACTTCTCCTGCACCGACGACGTGTTCGCCTGCTTTGCTACTCCGGCCGTCTCGTGGCGCCTCCTGTCTGTGGGTAAGAAGGCACCCAGGAAGAGTAGTACCATCAACTGACCATTCTTCCTGCATATTTGCTGGTTGTGGCTTTTTAAGGTTCTAGAATGTTTTATTCTCTATTAGCTTTAATATTTATACTTTTCTCCAAATTAGACTTTTATAATCAGATTTATTAAATATTATGAAATATTCCCACGGACTTATTTTCTCTCCTTAAGTGCTTTCATTTTAATTGATACCAAGTTCACATAACATAAAATTAACCATTTTAAAGTATATAATTCAGTGGCATTAGTACCCTCACAATACTGTGCATCCACCATTTATCAAATTCCAAATGTTTTCATCAGCCCAAAAGGAAACCTCATCCTCATTAAGACGTCCTCTCTTTCTCCCCTCCCCCTGGCCCTTAACAACCACCAGTCTGCTTTTTTCCCCTGTGGATTTGCCTGTGCTGGATATTTCATACAAGTGGAAGCCTGCAATGTGCGACCTATGGTGTCTGGCTTCTTTTACTTCGTGTTTCTGAGGCCCATCCGCGTTGTAGCGTCAGTACTTTATTCCCTTTTAGGACTGAATAATATTCCAGTTTGCGTGTGTGTGTGTGTGTGTGTGTGTGTGTGTGTATACACCCCCCATTTTGTTTGTCTGTTTATCTGTTGATGAACACTTGAGTTGTTTCCTCCTGCTGAATATTATGAATAATGCTGTTACAAACATTCATGTATAAGTATTTGGGTAACCTTTCTTAAGTGCTTTTGTTATACTAGATTTGTTACATAATTCAATATAATACTAATCAAGAGTGAACTTGAAGTGAAGAACTTACGGTTTTTAAGGTGACAAGTAGACCCCACCTTCTTTCTCTCTGTCTTTTAATTGATTTCAAATTCTTTTATTTGGGAAGGACATCAAAACAGAGATATTATAAATGGTAGTGGAATTCAGGGTGATCTTTAGTTATATAATCTGTATTTTTTCTGAATATCTTCTTTAAGAGTCTATTATTGGGCCAGGCGTGGTGGCTCACGCCTGTAATCCTAGCGCTCTGGGAGGCCAAGGCGGGCGGATCGTTCTGAGCTCAGGAGTTCGAGACCAGCCTGAGCAAGAGCGAGACCCCGTCTCTACTAAAAAATAGAAAGAAATGATATGGACAACTGAAAAATACATATATAGAAAAAATTAGCCAGGCATGGTGGCGCATGCCTGTAGTCCCAGCTACTTGGGAGGCTGAGACAGTAGGATTGCTCGAGCCCAGGAGTTTGAGGTTGCTGTGAGCTAAGCTGACGCCACGGCACTCGCCCCAGGCAAGAGAGTGAGACTCTGTCTCAAAAAAAAAAAAAAAAAAAGAGTCTATTATTGGTTGAAAAAGCTAAGATGTCTTAAAGCTGAGTAGCCACTTACAAGGTGATTTTAACCTTTTTCTTTTAATTCTTTTTCATTTATGCTTTTTTGCCAACGTATATCTTCTAAGTGCCTCTGTTTGTAAGCATAGAAAATAAGTGGGTCATGATGCCTTGTGCTTGAAAATTAATGGAATTCTTGACAATTAAGGCATTTGGGTTGCTCAGCAATTGATATTGAAGGTTTGTCTTCTGATACATGTCATGCCCAGGTGCATCAGACAGGTGGAGTTGCCCTATAATTAGGTGACCAGTTGTTATGGGGGCAAGAGTGTGTTTAGGAAGAGTTAAACTGCTGTTTAACTTAAAGTAAAACTGCTGTTTAACTTAAAGTAAAACAAACTGAACATTTCTTTTAAATTCATTTTGCCAAATTCTTTAGCTATAATACAATGGCTTTTTTTTTTTTTGCAGTGAATATTATGTTTATAAAAATTTAGTTTATTGAATGGGACTATTTGGCCATAATTGCACATATGTGTAATATGCACAGCCAGAGCATTCTGTACACATCTTCAGATTTATATATACTACTTAACCTGAATCTGTTTATAAAAGGCTTTCCAGGGTCTTGGCATCTTAAAATGGCACAGGCATCCTTTTCAGAACAAACGTCCTAACATTTTTTTATGTTAAGTTTTGAAGAACTATGGCCATTGAATGTATCTCCTAGATAACTTCCTTCCCTTCCACACACTAAATGTCCCAAGTGTTTTTTTTCTTCTTAGTTTATGATCTTAGCTGTGTGTTAGGAAGAAAGTCAGATGGTGAATTCACACCTCTGAGGAATATTTCTTCTCTGAAAGGAGTATTACACTTGTTGCCAGAAACAGAGGGGAAAAGGGTCATCTCATTTCAACCTTAAGATTAGCTGTAGAAGTTGAGGCAGGGAGGAGAAGTTGTTTTTTTGGATGGGTTGGGTAGCAGTCTAGACCCCCTGGACTCTGTGCCTATCTTTGTCATTTCCTTTCTTTTATCCACCAGTGATCAAGTTACAGGGTCAGGGATAGCACCCTCTGACCCAGGTTGGAGTGCAGTGGGCAATCGTAGCTCACTGCAGCCTGGCTTCAAGTGATCCTCCTGTCTCAGCCTCCCAAGTAGCTGGGACTACAGGTGTGCACTACCATGCCCAGCTAATTTTTAACTTTTTTGTCAAGATGGGATCTTGCTGTGTTGCCCAGGTTGGTTTCGAACTCCTGGCTCCAGTGATCATCCCACTTCGGCCTCCCAAAGTGCTGGGATTATAGGTGCAAGCCACTGCTCCCAGCTAAAAGCCTGGTTTTTTAGAGATTTTTTTCCCCTTTTCCTCCATAGCCGGGAGAGCTCTGCTTTGTGTGGGGTTGAGAGAGGGCTGTAGGTTAAGGTCACAAGGCTTGGGCAGGTGATATTTCCTTGGGAGACACTAATGATAAAGCTGTGGATAAGCTTATTTCTTAAATTTCAGCCTAGGTTTTAGTCATTGCCCCTCCTCTATGGTTATCCTGGTAACACCGGGCTACTGAGCGTCACAGATTCTTCCAAGGCTTGGAAACTGAGCTCTTTGATTAAGTCACCGTTCTCAGCTGTGGGCAGTTGAAACCTGTCTTCTGTGTCCATAGCAGCTTGGTTCAGTGCCCAGTGAGCGTCTCTGGAATTTTTAAATTTCCCTCTTAGCCTTCTTCTATTTTTTTTCCTTCTTTTATATGTATAAAGCATAAGAAAGTGTTGCAGGAATTATATAAGTGCCTTTACTTTTCTTCATAATAACACAGTTCTATATACATATAATGATAACATAATTCTTTTTATCAGGTAAGGTGATCATGTGTTCTTGTAAAACAGTTCCCTTTGCATGTATGTTGTTGCCAAGTAAATTTTCTCTGTTTTTAGATAGTGTGTAAAGATTATTGTTTATACATTGCTTTTTAGGGTTAAGGGGGATGTTTGGATTCCAGATACCTAGGAAAAAGTTTCTCTGCTTAAGAACATGACTGCTTAGCATTACCACTTAAGTGGTAAGTTTGTTTTTTGGGCCTCCTTGAGTTGGATATGCTGACCACCTGAAACGCTCCCAAAGCAGAGAAAAAATATTCTTAGGGTTTCAGTCAAGGAGGATCGATAAATTTTTAGTCTTAGAAGAGAACTGCTCACGTTTTGAGAGAGTGGTTATATCATCATGGACTACCTATAACTTTTTTTTTAAAAACACACATTTCTTATGTCTAAGCATGTAAGACCGGTATTTGGCCTTTCTAAATACTTTTTTGGTAGTTTATAGATGCAGGATATTTATTTTAATACTATAAAATTGATTTGTTAAGTAAGGTATGAACTCTTGAAAAAACACAAATGAAATTATCCACTATACTAACTGAAGTCTTTCAAATCTTGAATCTGTTCCCTGAGCTTTCTGTATTAATAGTGTGTTCATTGCCTTCAGAGCATGAAGACTTTTTAACAGTTGCAGAGTCACTGAAGAAGGAATTTGATAGTCCAGAAACTGCCGATCTGAAATTTCGAATTGATGGGAAATATATTCATGTCCATAAAGCTGTTCTGAAAATCAGGTATGTTTGTATGAGCTTAGAGACATCAATAACCTTGCTTTCTTTTTGCCATTTCTGTTTATTTCGTATTCCACAAAATGGATATGGATAAGAAGTAGTCTCAGTAGTAGAGGGAAATGTCACAACCTAGTATTTTTGCAGGTAGTATCAGTCCATTTATTGTCAAAGAGTTTTGCATGTACTCTCTGGGAGTATAAGTGTTTGTCTATATTCTTTTTAAATTAAGGGTCTTATGAATACTCATTTGCATTGGAAAATTTGTTTAAATGGTTAAAATAAATTACAAAGGTTGTCATTGAAAAGTGTGTATGTTCTCTTTTACTCTTGATTAAAGATTCATTTTCCCCAAGCAGAAAACTCCCATAGTCAGGGCTGCTGGGCTTCTGTTACCAGTTACTTCTGATTACCAGTTAAAGAAAAGTTCTTTAGGTATAGTAAATGATAGGAGTTCCCTGTAGAAATGGGAGGGAACCATGCATTATTAATAACTATTCGGACTGTTCTCATTGCCGCTGCCATTACAGAGAAAGAGCCCATTAAATTGGCCATTTACAAGTCTTTCTGGAAATTTAGTTAAAACCCTATTTGCAAAATGATACATTTAGGGACTGGAAAAGCCCTATGTCATTTATTACCTAAGGGAGTAGATAGTTGAAAAGATGCACTGGAAGCGTTTCTGTCTGCAGCTGCGTTCAGTCTGTTCCTTCCACACGTGGTTCTCTGACCTGTTACATCCATTATTCCTTGGTTTAGAAGCTATTTTTTTTCTTATGTTAGTGGAGCTGTGCTTTTAGTATTCTGAATGGATTTTGAAAATACTTTTTCTCTTTGTACCATATCTCACTTTAAAAGAATTTGAAAAGATGATTTTTTAAAAAAAAATGTTATATTTAAGAAAATCCAAAATTCAGAAATCAGTTCCTCTTGCAAGTGGATTTGTACGTGTAAATACAATGCAAAAAGACCCATTTAGGTTTTCTTGAAATATGTGATTGTCCTAGGGAATGTGAGTCTCTAAGTAAGTGCTAACAGGCTTGGGCAGAGAGGCAAGAGAGCAGGCAATGCAGAGAAACAAAATGTGGGTGACGGCTGTTTTGAAGACAAGGCAGAAAAGAAGAAAAATCATCCTGTCAGATAACGGAACAATAATCAGCTTAATATAATCCAGTTAACATGTAAAACAGTTTTAAGAATATACTTATTACATAAAAGAAAAACAAATGAGTCATTTAAATGATGTTAATAGTCAAAAGTTCTGAACTCTCATTTCTGAATTTCTTTCATTGTTTAAAATACATTTCTGTATATCTTTAAAAAACAAAACAAGTGAGCAAAAAAACTTGGTGACCATCAAATGCAAATAGTGGTACTGTTGAAGTGCTAGGTACTTCTAGGCTCTACGTGTAATTCATAATATTTAATAGGAGATAAAAAAAGTGAAATGAGTGTATATAAAACCCCTTGCACATGGCATGTTTTTACAGTATTAACTAAAGATTCATGATCCTGGTGTGTGCAGGCCCAGATTTAGAAGCTAAGGATACCTCTAGTCTCTGTTTATCTGATTTCATCAACTTAATTATTTAGCTTTTGCTTTTCTGTTTTAGGTGTGAGCACTTTCGTTCCATGTTCCAGTCATATTGGAACGAGGACATGAAGGAAGTGATAGAAATCGACCAGTTCTCTTACCCCGTGTATCGTGCCTTTCTCCAGTACCTCTACACAGACATGGTGGACCTGCCGCCGGAGGATGCCATAGGTACCGTGGCCGCGGTGGGGCTGGCCGGGCCGTGTGGTCGAGAACGTATCTCCTCGTGTTCTTAGAGTACTGAAACGGAAAAAGTTTCAGGTTTATTGGCTTTTACTTGGTTTTTTAAAAAAAATTTGAAGTAAATGTTCTTAAAAGTTGTATAGTTATCATGGTTAACATTATAATTATGGACACAGTTTATTTATCACTGTAGACTTATTTTAATGTTGAGTTATAAACTGCTAATGGAATTTTGGAAACAAAATGAGAAGGAAAGTTCATTTTTTGCCATTCCTTTGTACTGTAGAAGAAATTGTATAACAAGTGAGTATGGGAGTGGTATGTTTTTGGAGGTGGGTTGAAGGTAGGGAGTAAAAGAATTTATTTACCCAAATTAAGAATATTATTCGCTAAGGAACTTCAGCTGATTTACCTAATACCTCTGTTCACCAAGATGAAACATATATGTTTATAAATATGAAAAATTATTGTAAACTCGATTAAGGCTTTCACACTTCTTACTTTTAGGTCTTTTGGATTTGGCGACATCTTACTGTGAAAACAGACTGAAAAAACTTTGTCAGCACATTATCAAGCGAGGAATCACTGTGGAGAATGCCTTCTCATTATTCTCTGCTGCGGTCAGATATGATGCAGAGGTAACATAAAACAGCGAACAGAAAACCCAAGCCACCCTCACCTCCCCGTGTGCCTGTCTCCCCCCGCTCCTCGTGTGGGACAAGGAAAGCGATGAGTGGCTTCACTTCTGTTTAGGGAATCTGCCAACTGATCCTTAAGAACTGAAATCTTTTCCTGCTTATTTAGTCCCTGTTCATTGTATCAAAGTGGTTTTTCCTCTACTTACATTTTTAACTAAGATAAGAAACTGAGGTCCTAGCAGCTGTACTGCGGGTTGGAGCATAAAGTGCCACACCTAATTGGACTAGCAAACAGCATATTTTAATTTCAAATCTTTCTCAATGTCAGCATATATGTGTTTTTTAAGACCCACTTTGCTATCTCTCTAGCTCTACCCTGTCATAAGCCAGGGATGCCGTGTGATTGACGATTGATTGATTTAAGCACACTGTCATCCATGATGATGCCATATGATTTATATCTGTGTCTTTGCTCTGAAATTCTATCATCGTCTAATTATGACTCACGGTTATTCATAGGTTAAGAACTTGCTGTGGACTCCTTTTTGGTTTTTTACACTAGATTGAGTTCTTAATCAGGGGTTCACAGGTTAGCTCTAGAGAGTCTGTGAGTTAATGAGCTTTGGAGAGTCTGAAATTTCGTGCTCATGTGCATTTTCTTGAAGTTAAGAACCAGAGCATCAGATTGTGAGCTCCTCATGAGCAGGGATTGTGTTTTACTCATTTGCGTACTCTGTAGTGCCCAGCATGTATTAGCTACTTGATGATGAACATATGTTGAACTCAGTGGACGTAGTACCACCTGAAGGAAGCATTAAGGATAATCAGTGAGCTAAAGGCTGGTTATGGTTGGCTTTACAAAATTATAGAGAATAAAAGGTAGATTCCATGAGCAAGGTAGAGAGCAATAAACAGTCTTGGAGGTTCAAGATGTCTAGCAAAGGTACACATGTCAAATGACACAATTAGCCTA
This sequence comes from Indri indri, assembly GCA_004363605.1. Classification (NCBI taxonomy): domain Eukaryota; kingdom Metazoa; phylum Chordata; class Mammalia; order Primates; family Indriidae; genus Indri; species Indri indri. The sequence continues at coordinate 24,072 of RJWJ010011209.1, forward strand.
TTCTTATAGGTATTTTGTCATCATTTGACAAGGCAGAATATCTGGTATCCCCGGAATTTATTAAACACCTGCAAAAAACCGCAGCTGTGGCCTTTGAGGTATAACAGAGGACAAACTTCATATTTATCACAATCAGGGATTGAAGCTGACCATTATATCTTGCATTTTCAAATTGTATCCTATTTTTGTTTGAGGTTATATTATTATAAATATTTGATAAGGTCAGGTATATCTGACTTTATCTGCAGCCTGACAAGAGATGGAATGATGATCAAAGGAAATCATTTCTAATAGAAAATGGAGGTATGATTTTTTCCCTACCCTTCTGGTGGCACCATGAACCTCTTTATTAGAAATGCTATTTCTTTAGATTTTGTTTCCTCCCCATGATATAATTTTCAGTTGGGTCAGTGCCTTTTACCTCCACTTGGTGATTGATTTTACAATCTCCTCTGCCTCCCTGCACTCCCCCTCCGCGTTAGTGAGCTCCTTGCTCTGGGTAGACCAACAGCAGCCAGAATGGCCTGGGCAGAGGCGGACAGCGCTAGCTGCTGGAGAGTTCTTCCTCACTCAGCTAAAATCTGTCCCAGGAAGTTTACAGAAAAACCTTTTGCCAGTTCTGCCCGTGCCAGCAGGTCATTTCCTTCACTGGTTTCTGCTTTTCTCGTATGAAATACAAATACATTAAGAACTGTTCCTTTAGAGAGGCCGCAGATGTACACGATTCCCTGGAGGCTGTCACAGTGGGTTGGCACTCAGAAATGTATGGTGAATTGAGTGAATAAATATGTTTGAAACCCCTCACCATGAAGGTATGCTTTAAAAAAAGTTAAAATAAACCTGAAATCCCACAAATACTATATATTCAATGTAGAAAAATTAGAGGATAGAGAGAAGACAAAAAGGAGAAGAATTGCTTCTTTCTTTCTAGGGCGTATTTTTTAGGTTCTGATAGGAGCTATGCAATTGACTAATGTGCTTTTACATTTTGTTTCCTTGATAACTATAGAAGGTAGTAAGTAAATAAATGAAGTATTTAGAGTACAAAAATAAAACCCACTTACTGTGTCTTTTAGTTGATTGCAAGTTACTGATAAGTCAGATTGGAGATTAACTGCAAAAACTATGGTTCTCAGAAGCCCGACTTGGGGACATTAGATGACTTTGCCTTCATGCTGTGGGTGAGATTGCTAGGAAGATGCAGACTGCCTGCTGCAAGTGTTGCTCCTCTTCTCTAGAAAAGTTACTGCGGTTCCTCCTTCCCTCCTTCTGACAAGATGATTTTGAAGCAAATATACATACATAAAAGTATGTGTAGGCCGGGCGCAATGGCTCACGCCTGTAATCCTACCACTCTGGGAGGCCGAGGCAGGTGGATCGTTTGAGCTCAGGAGTTCAAGACCAGCCTGAGCAAGAGCGAGACCCCATCTCTACCAAAAATAGAAAGAAATTAATTGGACAGCTAAAAATATATAGAAAAAAAAAATTAGCCGGGCATGGTGGCGCATGCCTGTAGTCCCAGCTACTCGGGAGGCTGAGGCAGGAGGATTGCTTGAGGCCAGGAATTTGAGGTTGCTGTGAGCTAGGCTGACACCACGGCACTCTAGCCCTGGCAACAGAGTGAGACTCTGTCTCAAAAAAAAAAAAAGTGTGTGTAGACTCAGTAGTTATGAGCATTTTTAAAAGTGATCTGATTGTTGGGGAGCCCTTGTATTATACATTCATTATTAAATGGTCTACAGATTTTATAAGGAAGCACTTGAAGAAGGGATACTTAAATATTCCTCTGGACAGACCTGAATAAGTATTGGTATCAAGGGAGAACATGTGAATAAAGCATTGTCTCAAGGTAGTTCAGTATCACATTGCAAACATTTTGGAATTCTTCTCTATTTATACTGATTCTTTTCAGCAAATTTTTGGTTTTTATGTGTATTTGAACATTAGGAGAAACAATTGGGGAGTATTATTTGCTTAACCAGAGTAGGGAACTTTCCAGAAAATCCTGCTGCTGAGCATCTTATATCTTACAATCTGGCTTTTGGTGGGAAGCAGTAAATATGAACATAGGAATCTAATAGTAAAGTTGGTTTGGGATATGAGTATTGGAAAGCTTGGTGCTAAGGCTGGATGACCAGCATGTTTTTCTTCTTTCAGAGGGCCAAATTAAAAGTGTTCCGTGAGCAGTAGGCTGTAAAATGTTTTTTGTATGATAAAAGGAACTTTATTTTTCCCCATATGCTCGCATGTTTAAATACATTCTGAAAAACAGAACCAAAAACCACTTTGATCTGGAATATTTTGTACTTGATACACTATAAACTTAATTATAGACTTAATGGTTTTGGAGTTCTGTTTTATAATTTCCTTAACAACATGTTTAGACGGAGTTAGGTGTGGGTCGTGATCTTTTGCCATCTGGATGTCTGTCAAGCTGGCTTGTGATGTGGAGGTACCTGTCTCCTCTTGGCCAAGTCGTCTTTCCAAGAAGTGTTAGCTTTGGAATTTTAGGACTGGATAAGAAGTCTGTTCAAGGCTGCATCAGCATTTTGTAAATGAAGATGACTATCAACTGTCTGTGTTTTGTTACTAAAGAAAATCTGTGGAAAGGAAAAACATCTTATTTTCAGAGTATGTATAGTGACTGGAATAGTTTAAATGTTTAAAGATTTAGCACGAATCTATGAATTACTTCAGAATAGCAATTTTTAATTTTTATCTTCTTGGCTAATAACAATAAAGGTGGTATTTTATGTCATTTGCCTCACTCGGAACCACCATAATAATTTCACCACAGAATGTCATAAACATAGAGTTTAGTTTCTGATACAGAGAAGACTGTATTAGACCCTGTGATTTTACACCCTCTCCACTTCCCTATTCCGTGGGCTGTAAGAAGACTCTTTCATTCTATTATGAACTTTTTTCATCTACTGGTCAAATGATCCTTCTTGTCCTTTTTGGAATTGTTTTATTTAAAACCCAGCAATCGTATTACACTTGACTTTTAGTTGGGCAAGAGTTGCATTGTCTTGTCTAGGTATCTGAAGATCATTTGCAGAATGAGATGAACAGCTCATGTAGGCTTTTGTGATATTAAAGAGGGATCGCACCAGAAGAGTGTTTATTAATTCACCTATCAAAGGCAAACCGACTCAGGACCTTGCTTGCTAAGTGGTTATGCTTGACGATGCCATTCTCTGGTTCATGTAAAAGAACTTGCAAATTCGAATTTTTCTCTCCACGGCATTAAGTGTTTCCTTTTACATAGATCCACCTTAACCAAGGTTCAATTAGTTATTTAAACAACCCAGATTTAGATTGTTTTCAGTATTCTCTAGTTTTGACTTCCAGTGTTTGAAACTGTTGAACATTTATTGAATACCGAGATATCTCACTAATTCAAACTAATTGGAGGAAAAGGGAAGGCAGTTTGATAGAACTAGTTTCATAAATGTGTGAAGTGATTGTAATTAGCATCATCTGTATACCTGTACTGTATAAAAAAGTTCTTAAAGTTTATATTAAAGGTAATTTCTGCATAGTTAGCTGAATAAACTCACTTTAAACTCACTTTTTCATATACCCCAAAAAGATCTTGAATTCCAAATTACTAGATACCAAAGTGATAAGGTTTTATGATCCAGAATTTAGTGTACTCTTTTCCTGTGAATTTGAAATTATATAATTAAAATGTAATATTTAGGTATCCTTATACATTACATGGTTTGAAGAACTTTCTGTGCTTATGACTGGCTACTTCCTAAGTTATGTGTAAATAGTTTTCCATTTTTGATAACTAAATAAGATTAAAATGTGACTTTTATGTTCCTGTGGAATATAATTTAGTCCTAAGACCTATTTATTAATCATTGGGTTATAATACCTGGAGTAGTGCTTTTTCTTGAATAATAACCCGAGAGGGAATGCTTATATAGTTCAGCATTTTAATTTATGATAACACACAGAGTATTCAGCTGGACGTTTAGCCCGCAGAGAATCTCTGATTAAAAGACATGGATCCAGAGATTGTGCTAACATTTTAAATGCATTTTGAATTATCTAGAAAACAAAACTCTGGCAACAGCTGGCTGATACACATTAGGTGTGGTTTTATCTCTTAACGGTTACATGAGTGTGTGGGTTTCCTGAGTGTACTCTAGAGCATCTTTCCACCAGGGGAAGGACCCTTAGAACAAGGAAATCATTATTTGCTCCGAGAAAGCAGAACAGGGGACTTTCTATATGTTTGTGTGGGCCCTTCCCTACTCTGTCTAAAATTCCCATCTCGTGGTGGCAGGAAATGTAAAGTTTTAATGTTTCGGTTTAAATGTCATTGAGTTTCTGGTTTGATAGAACCTTGAGTGTTGACCTTCAGTGTAGAACTTATCAGCTGGCCGGGTTATAAAAACCAGGCTATTTATGATAAGAGCTTTTGGGGTGATTTGCTTTTATATATTTAGTCTTTGTGTATATTCCAGGTACCTAATTGATTTAATAAATATATTAAATATGTTCCAACATTTGAAGGAACAGACCATATTAGAGTTTTGCCGGAGATGAAAGAGGATGCATTAGCATAGGCGGAAATTGATTTTTAAATTGTTCTGGTTGACGACTTTGTATATGTTACTTTCTTCTGAATGTTAGTAGTTGGCGACTTCCATTTATCTGACAAAAAATCCAATCTATGTAAATGTACTTCTCTGGGTTGACTATGTGAGAAATTAGTGTGGTGGAAGTTGTAGTGTATTATTCTATGTGGCTTTAAGGACAAAGTCATTTTTATTAGAAGAGCATGAAAATGAATTTAAGGTTTGGGGGATTTTCTTTTTAATGTGTCACTTCAAGTTGACCACATCTCTTCATCACTTTTCTATTTTTTAAAATCTTCTCTTTTTTAAACTAACCCACTTCTTAATTCTTTTCTCGGATTTCTTGAATATGACAAAACACATTATATGAACTAAAGTGGCATTGTGCCTTTTACAACAATGTCTTTGAGTGTAACTAGACTATGTAATGACCATGCAGGACACTTTTTCATCGTGATCTTGTGTGTGCATGTATGTGTGTGTGTGTGTGTGTGTGTCTATGTTTTGAAGAGTCACACTCGAGTTAGGGAACCATTGCTTTTACTGTGTTATGAGTAAATAGCATGTGTTTTTCTGACGCCTTCCTATGGTCACTTGTTTGCCTAGTTTCAGGTATCTGGCCTCAAATATCTTTTTGCGGGGAGGGTTACAGATTTGGGGTGAGGGTCTTGGAGAGAAATAAGTCAATCAAAGTTAATTTTAAAAGGCTTGTTTTTGTTTTTATTTTTGTTGTGTGTGTCCAGGATTTAGAAGAATTCTGCTTTAAGTTTTGCATCAATCATTTGACAGAAGTTACACAGACTGCAGCATTTTGGCAAATGGATGGCCCTCTGCTAAAGGAATTCATTGCTAAAGCCAGTAAATGTGGAGCCTTTAAGAACTGAAGCACAAGAGCGCTGGGTCTTGTGTGAGTGCTCTGAGGCACTGTTGTCCAGCTTGTGCTCTACGGGTAATGCGATTCTGCAGGTAAAAAACCATCAGGTTGTTTTTCCCACATGTGAGACACGGTTCTCTGCGTAGGAATATATGAAAGACGAATGGCTTTTCTTGAGCCCATTTTAACTAACTCTTGTTTCCAGATATGTGTATCTTAAATGTGGCCTTTCTTACATTTGGCCTGGAATGTTGTAAAAGAGAGAGAGTTTAGCTGTTCTTGGTTTTGTTTTAATTTTTTTGATTAGAGGAACTTCTGAACTTGAAAAGTATAAGTTGGGGACAGCTCTCCTCGGTTACATATCAACAACCTTTTGATACTGGGTGTTGTGATAGTTTGTGAATTGCAAGATGAATGTAGAGGCCCCGCCCTGAATTAAGGGTGCTGACCTGGGGCTTGTCGAAGTGCTGTGTTAGCTGCTAGGTCAGGATCCTTACTGTGAAGGAATAGTAAAGATTATTTGAGGCTTTTGTTCGTGTGCTTGCGTTATTGATGACTTCTTTTAACTTCAGGGTGTATCAAATATTCAGTTTAACATGAGTTAAACCTATTGAAACAATAATTACATAAAGATACATTTCTAAGTTAGCCAGAATTTCTCTTAAGATTTAAGTGCATAAAGAATAGTAATTTAGAACTATCCATGAAACATTGATAACGAAAGAAACTTCCTTTGGGTAAAAGCGAATGTTATATAAATTAGAATCTCTACTCTTATCCAAATAAAATAGAAATTGAGAACTCAAGTTTAAATTGCCCCCCTTTCTGTAAATGTTAACTCCTAAGAGGAAAGTAATGACACGCGGTATACACTTGCCTTCCTAAGTTATGACTGCCAAATCATCATCTCTGCTACATGACTTGAAGAAGTGGTTCTTAAAATCAGCTTTCTTACAGGACTTACTGGAATTTGCTTTATCTACCTTATCTAGGCCAAATACCATCACAAATTTGCTTATGTGAAACTTTACCGCCTTTCTTTCATCTTTGATATTCCTCTGCTTTTAACTGTTAGGTATAGTATTTAGCATAATTTAATCTTGAAAAAGGTTGAAATCATGCTCTTCGGGAAAAGACAGTTGGTTATGAAACGTGACTTTGGCGTATCAGAGTGGTCAGCTCTGAGTTTTATCACGTGTGTCCAGTGAGCTCACTTTAAGAACAAAGCTCTGTTTTGCTCTCTGGTCCGTGAACTCATTTGCATCTGTGTGAGCTCCCTCAGTGAACTTTGTTTCCTGCTTGGATGTCCCTCTTCTGAATGTGGAGCATGAATGGTTTTCAGAGCCAAACTAACAAAAGGGCGAAGACATGCTGCGGCTTTTGTTTTTAGCCACGTTTTTAAACGTGTGTATATTGGCGTGTCGGGGGAGTGAGACCCCAAAGATAGGAATTCATCAGTAGGTAAAATAAATTCAAACCTAGCAGTCCCAGCCCCTTTTCTTGAGCATATCACAAGTGATTGAAGCCCAGTGAATTACTAGGTCAGGATTAGTTCTGAAACATCATGGAATTTTTCTTACTAGTTTGATAAAAGCATATTAATTTTATTATTAGCTATGATGGGTAATGTTTGTAACAATCACTGTTCTGTAGGCTCATGATCTGAACAAAATGAGAACTTCAGTATGTTTACTATTGCTCTTTTACTTGAAAAGGAAACTTCTTAAAAAAAGCACAAATTAAAGTAGTAGATCCATATCCATAGATAATACATTCAACAAATATTTACTGAGTTCCTAATATAGGTGAAGAACCACTTCTCACATTAGATTACTGAGTAGCTTGTACGAGTAGTATGTATGGTAGTAAAGAGAATACGTCCTTCAAAAAGTACTTGAGTTTTTTTTTCTTTAATACACCCTGTTATTTTTCTATTTGGTTTTGTTGTTAATCATAGCAGGAGACGAAACTGTTCTTTGATTTTTTTTTTTCGTCTGATGTAATAACGGAAGCCAAAGTATTTACATTTCTTAAAATAGCCCTAAATGTACTCTTGAACTTCTTACTGGAACAATGTTTGATATTGTAGTATGTAGGCTGTATTTATGTTATGTTTAAAATGACATGTTAATAAAGTAACCCATTAAAACAGGCTCGTAGAGTTGTTTTTCCCCTTCAAAAATCATTAAAAGGAAGGAAGCTTTTAAAAGGAAGGAAATTCTGACACATGGTGCACATGGTTGAACCCTGGGGACATTATGCTAAGTGAAATAAGCTAGTTACAAAAAGGCAAATACTGTGTGAATTCCCCTTGTATGAGGTGTACCCAGAGTACTCAGAAACATAGAGTAGAGTGGTGGTTTCCAGGGGCCGGGGAAAGAGGGGAACAGGGAGCTGTTGTTTGATGGGGACAGTTTCAGTTTTGCAGTATGAAGAGTTCTTTGGGTGGGTGGTGGTGATGGTTACACAATAGTGTGAATGTATTTAGTGCCACTAAACTGTACACTTAAAAATGGTTGAGTTGGTAAATTTTATGTTATGTATATTATACCACAATTTTTTAACAAATCAGTAGTGTATTCTTAGCAAGTATCAGGCTAAAAATAGGTACCACTATGAACATGTCAACTGCTTGATTTTCAACTATACACAAACACATCACAGAAATCCTTGAATTTTATTCCTGCTGAAAGATAGTACAGTTGAACTGTCACTGCAGAAAAATGTATCTGAATCCTTTGGGGGTGCTTATAAATGAAGGGAGAGACAGTCCCTATCCTCAAGTAACATATAAATTATTAGGAGAGAGGGGAGATAAGTTTAGGAATTAACAAAATAAGATATTTATAAATAGCTTTTCAAAATAGTGAGAGAAAACTAAATAGGATTAACATGACAAGCAGTTGGTTTGAAGATTATGCTTGTTCAGGGTAGGGGGAAACACAAAGTGTCCTCCTAGCTCATCTCCAAAACAATGGGCACAAGCAAAGGCTTAGAGATGGGGGCTGATGAGCCTTCCAGAAGTTACCATAAGCAAGTTTGCTTGGTTAGAATAGAGAAAATAAGCCAGGAAATGTTGGCAAGGGGAGTATGTGTGAGAGAGAATGTTTATTTCCCACATTGTGCCAGGCATTGCACTCTGTGCTTCAAATACATTTTCTTATTTAGTGTCTATATTTTGTCCCATCAGGTAGACAGAATTATTCCCAGAGAGATTAAAGAATTTGATTAAAGTTCTTCAGTAGAGGGATAGCTGAAGGGCAGAGCCATCTGTTCTAGTGGTTAGCCAATATTTGCCTACCTTTATGACCCCAAACACACGTGCTCCCTTGTACCAAGTTACCTGCTGAGAATGACAGATTCAATTTGACAGAGATTTTTTAATGACGATAATGACGTCAAGACAGATGAGCTTTGCTGTAGGATGTGTTATATCGGGATAGGAGCTGAAGCTGCAGTGATCACCTAGACTAGGGAAACCGCCCCTACAACTAATAAAGAGGTGAGAGCGAGAACTGTGGTGAGGGCCTAGCTAAAAACAAGGCACAGACCCAGCTAAAATGATAATTAGCCACTGTCCCCCTGTCTGCTACGCTGGAGTCACATATCTGGTGGTCATAAATATTCTTAGTTTTCTCTGTAGATAAGATTACCCTTTCGAAACCTAGGGATAGTTTCTGAGATATCTTCCAGGTCCCGCATTCCAATGGATCGGCTGACCCACGCAGGCCCATACCAAGGAGCTGACTCAACTGGTCTTGTGACTCCCACCCAAGAACTGCATTCCAGCAGATTGGCTGACTCACCCAGGTGCCCATACCAAGGAACTGATGGTTCCACCCGAACTCAACCAGTTAGTAAACCTAATTTGCCTAATCCTTTGCCTACCAAACTATCCTTAAAAACCCTGTCTCCAAAATGCCTGGGGAGGCGGATGTGAGAAACTCCTCCTGTCTCTCAGTTTGGCACTATGTGGAATTAAACTCTTTCTCTGCTGTAACCCCTGCTGTCCTAGTGTATTGGCTTCCTCTTGGGCAGCAGGCAAATGAACCTGGTTGGACAGTAACACTAGGGGGAATCTTTATCCAGAGGTCTCGATGGTCTTGGCCTCTGTAGTTTTTGAAGTGTCCCAGATGATTCTGATGGGCAGCCAAATTTGAAAACCACTGCTTTAGATTTTGTCCTTCAGGTAGTAAGGACTTGGGCCAGGACTGCCATTACAGCAGGAATGGAATGTTCCTTTTCATCCATGTCATATTCTTCCTTCAGCAAGTAGTTTTTGAGTGCTAGTGACAGGCCGGGCACCATGCCGGGACTCAGTTCTAACCCATTTTCAAATGGAGCGTTACTGCAAATCAGAGGACCATGGTCAAAAATTAGAACTGTGAATGTGACGTTTTCAGGAGTCAGGCATGCTGGTGTGGGCATAAAAATCTGAATCGTATATTGTTCAGCTGAGAAAAATGTAACTATTAATTTTTTTTCCTTCTTGGATATTCCCACTGATGTTCTTATTCAAAGAGTCCAGTTTAAAATTTAGGTGTTTGTTTTGAAGATGACAAATGCCCATGTGATAACTGAGGCTGAAAAGACATTGTTAAAAAATATTATTATTTTTTATTTTTTTGCTTAAACTGAGCAGTAAGAAAAAAAGAAATTTTGTAAAAAGTAGATTTTGTGACATGAAGACAGGTAAATTTGTTACAAGTAAAGTAGTACATTCAAATGTATTATAGCCGACATCCATTACGGTCTCATTATGGAACTAGTCTCAACAGTTAAGAGCATGTTATGCATTTGTCTACAAACATTTATTGAGCATGGTAGGTGCTGGAAACGTGAGAGTGAGCAAAACACAGGAATGGTTGAGTTTCTGCCCTCAGAGACCTTGTACTGTATTGGTGTGATGTGAGATATGGTTATACTGAGAAATGATGTGAAGGAAAAGTCCTCTCAGAGGGAATAAAGGGAGATTTATAGTGAGATCTGCAGGAGGAGCAGGTAGGCAAAGATCAAAGAGGAATTAAGACTTCACAAGGGATGTGCAAAGGCCCTGGGTTAGTAGCACCTGGTGTGTTACTGGAATCCACTTAGGTCACCGTGGGGGGAGGGAATGCACCAGCAAGAGGCCACCCATAGTATTTTAAGTGCAGAGGGTGGGAGAGATGCGAGGCAGGATCCAACTAACTGAAGCAGAATCTGAGAAACATTTTGGTGGAGAGGGCAGGTAAAAGTGAGATGATGACAGGTGGGCGATAAACACCCCGTTGGCAAGAAGAGGTAAGAGCTGGTGGGAATTGCAGTTCAGGCCCAGGGTGAGGTAAGAGGCCTAGTCCTGAAGAAGCAGTTTTTCACAGATCTCTGGTTATGAGCCTGATGGCCATTTTGCCTGACGTCTGGTTTAGGAAATGGTAATCCTTAAGAAGACAGGGACGATATGGATGTGGAACTTGACCTAAGGTCTCTATTTTCTTGAAAAGAGCCCAAGCTTTTTTTTAGGTCCTGAAATAGCTCAATCTCTTCTGTTAGCTTCTGCAGCCTTTCTTGAGATTCACGAATTTTATTCTCTATTGCTATGAAAAGAAAAAGTGATTTCAGATTATTCAGTAATTTTGTTAGAAATAATGTACTATTTCTAGCCCCTTTCACCTGCAAGTACAGAGTACACAACACTTGTGCTTCCAATGAAAAGAATCTAGAGTCTTGTGAGCAAAAACTGGTTCTTTCATGCCTTTGCTTCCTCTTTTTTCTAATTCAGGACAGAATGCTAGCATTTATCACACATAAAGCTTGTCAGTAAATCTTTAAGATTTTGCTATATGTTTATAGCAGAACAAGTCCCTTATATATATCTTTAAGAACTTAAAAACAGTGTCTGTGCAAAATGTCTGTAATGAATAGCAAAAACCACAGAAACCGGTAAGTGTATCACCTTCATGCTACACTATACCCACTTGCTGAGAGATGATAACTGGAGAGAGAATGGGGCTAGAATATCAAGGCTAGGGCACATCTTTCATACAACTGCATCCAATTTTTAATGTCACATAAAAGCTTTTGGTTTTATTTAGAAATAGGAAGACTTTCAGTGTGGAAACTTAGGAATAAGTTACTTTAGTTAGGCCTCATAGATAACGAATAGTACTCAGTGGCGACATAAGTTTTAAAAACCTCAAAATTGAATAGTTTTAAAATACACAGATACATAATCTTTCTTCAGAATAAATGCTGCCTGTAGTTAGCCCAAAACATTAGTAAGGCTAGATTAATCAAGTCTTTATCAATTAGAGTGTCAAAAGTTAAGCCTTTTAGATTGGTCGTTGTGCATTTGTAAGTAGTGTCTCCTGGAGTTCTGCGCCCCTCAAACACTGAACTGTACGGTCCACGCTCCCAGCCAGGCCGTCCAAGCAATGATGTGTGACACGTTCCCAATGTGCAACTTTTACGTGAAAGAAAAACACAGAGTCCCCTACAAACTAAAGGTTTTTAGAAAAAGATTTTAAAGGCTGGCTGCTTCTTTAAAAAAAAAAAGCAACAAAAAAACCAAATACTTCCATTAGTAGACATCCTCCAAGAGACGGTTAAAAGAGACATTATTTTTAGTAGATTTTTAAAAATATTTTTTTCTGCTGATTACAAATACAATACAAAATTCAAACAGAAATGTGTATAATATAGAAAGCCAAAAGGAGAAAGATAGTGTATGTTGGTACAGGGATATGAACTAATGTTTTCTGCACAGGGAAAACCTATTGTCTTAATACCACTTGCTGGATAGATGAGTATCTCCATGGCAAGAACAGAGTTAGGGCGCTGTGTGTGGAGCCATTCACACCGATTTCTGTGGGCTGTGCACAGCCGCCCAACGATGACTTCTCGAGAGAGAAGTCAGAACAGACTCATAAACAAGGGGAAATCTGGCCTTTCTTGAAGGCATCTTAATGGTGAAAGGAGGACTCAATAAATGGTTGACATTTTATAAAAGTTAAGTCTCCCTCCCCCGAACTCACACCAGTTTTTCTTCTACAAAAATTTCTTGGCTATTTTTGCTCATTTTTGAACTTTTAGAATCTGTCACAACCCTCCTCCTGCTGATAAGCGATTAGATTTGAAGGTTAATATTAGGACCGCTGAAATTTTTGCATATCTTATCAAGTGAGAGGGAGGCAAGCTGCAGGATGGTTTATCGCAGCTGCGCTACCTGCCTGCACCCACACGTGTGCGAAAACACTCTGCAATTTTGGAATCAAGTTTTTCTACTCTTCTAATGAGTTTTTTCTGATTACAAAAGTATTTGTGTATATGTGGAGAATTTGGAAAATATAATATAGCACTAAAAGACAAAAGAAATCACTGTTACCCAGCCACCTACAAATACCTACGGCCTCCACCGTGCCGGTGTTCTGTGCACATGTGCGCATATATACATTGTTTTCTTCTGTGTGTGGTGGGGGTCATACTGTTTTTGTAATGGGCTTTCATTTAATAAAACAGTGAACATTCTTATAGAGTGATTTTTATCACCTATATACCATGATATTATTTCAATATCTATGATAAATATTTCTAAACTATGCTGTTTGGTTATTATATAACTCAAATACCTGCTTTAAAATGTACAAATGTGTCTTCGAACAATCTACAGTCAAAAAGTGAAGTCCCCATTTCTTCATACTCTGGAGGGAGAAAAACATTTTCAGTATTAAGTTTAACTTAAATAATTTGTATGGGCAGAAACTCCTCCGAAAATAACCCCAGACAGGGAAAAGTAAAGAGAGCAGTCATCTACTGTGGCACTTCAGTTTTCGACTGCAGCTGCAGCAGCCCAGGGAACTGTTGGATGGCAGAAATAATTCTTAGCATTTCTACTGAATCAGAACCTGGGGGGTGGGAGGAGGCCCAGTTATCTGTTTTCGCAAGCCCTCTGGGTGATTCTTGGGCACACTCAAGTTTGAGAAGTGCTTGGTCTAGAGAAAATAATAAACGAATAAAAGAATATAATGAATGAGCTTTTGGAAATGTTTACTCTTAATTTTACTTTTCAGCTTTGTCCTATAGAAAATAATCCCTTTCAAATAAGCACACATTTTACATTGTTACCTACAATATAGACTATTCAGCTTTTCCTTGTAAAATAACTGTATTTATACTAAAGTTTTTAAGCTCACGATGCAGGTTATGAGAAGGCTAAGTAGCTATATACCTGCACGCACAAATGGAACTTCAGCTTCCCAAAGAGCTCTTTAAGAAGGAAACCTTTTTTAAAAGTTCATGTTTAACTAAACATCAGTCAGAACATTAAAATTCCTTCTTCTACACTTTAAGATTATTAAAAAAAGGACACTTGGTTTATCAAGGAATAGAATTTGAGTCAAATAAAAACCGTTAACATAACACCATTCTCAGATCTGACTGACACACGTGCAGGACGGTGGGGGCACCTGTGCGACTGGATCCAGCTCGAACTAGCCAACCTGCTACGCACTTCAGGAAACCACATCACAGCTCAGGGCAGCAGCATACTTTGGACAAAATTACTTGGTTTGAATTACCCACATCCTGTTGATTTATAAAAGACAGTAGATGTGGTACAATTATTTTTATTAAAGAATGAGACGGAGGAAAGGAAAAAAGAAATGGGTCTTTTTTTTTTCCTTGGTTTGGTTTTGTTTCACACCTAGGTCTACGAGAAGTCCATATACTTAGAAACACTGCTATTTCAGTACCTGATTCTGAAGTCCTCTCATCCATGAGTCTTTCTTGAATCAAATGAAGTTTGTCTAACATTTCTTCAAATAAGTCATTAAGAAGTCCTGCTTCCTTACATTTCTTAAGGAAAGGAACTTTGACAGCTGCATCTAAGAATAAGAAAAACGCTTTAGGAGGAAATGGTCTGTCTCAGGGCAGCTGATGGTAAACCCTTCCATGCTCACTTCCTCAGGCCTTGCCCCGCCATGGAGGAGCATAATTAGCAAAATAAAACGGCACCTTTACTTTTTCTATTGGCTGTAATTGCATCGTACCTCATTTTTTGCCAGCCGAAACAATGAATGAAATGTTACAAAAAGTGAAAATAAAAACATCTCTGCTCACGATAACAATATGAATGAAGAGGATTTTTAAAAATTTAGCTTCAAATCTTTGAGATGGCAGCCCCTGTCATTTTCCTGTCACCATCACTGTGCGTTGTTAACGGAATGTCTATTTCCTGAAGGCACAGAAAGCTGCGGTCGCTGGCGTCACAGTGTGAGGGGTGGCAGGCACATGACTGGATTCTGAGCGCAGGCAAGCCTGGCAGCTTCTTTATTAAGAAGTGTATTTTTTCTTAATACTGAAGAAAAGATTCCAACCCAAGCTATTTTGCTATGCTGGGGTTATGACAGAGTGCATAGTTATGATACAGATTTATACTCCCCTTAGTTACTATAAGTCTAGAAGAATAAAGATTAAAGGGGGATGCCACCTTTGAAAGGCATGGGTCGACCTGTTTGTAAGTACTTTGTGTAGTACACATTTGGTGCAGATGTCACTTATAACAAACCTGTGTGTCTGCCAGGCTCTTCCTTCGTTTGTCTCATGGATGTATTTGATTTCATTGTTTCAGGTGCCTAGAAGGGGAGAAAATCAAGATTACTTTATATTGATTTTACTATTGGCATTTAATTTTGTGTGAAATGAAAACCAGGCTTTTGCTGCGTATAATTAAATGATATGCCTGTGGTGAGAGTCATGCCCCATATTCTTACGTGGATGTAAACATCAGATGTATTTTTGTTTTGTGTAATAAAACATCAGGAGGTGTTTGATGAGCACCTCTTGTATAAACAGGAAGAGGTGAAGGTTGCTGGCTCATATGAATTTAGCTTGTATGAGCTGATGCGTAAAAACTGTTTCAAATCCCCCAAATATTTTCATACACTTTACATACAATAATCCAGAAATTGACAGGAGTTGCAAATTAGATCAGGTGTAGACCATTCAGCTGGGACATGCTGGCTCTGTACGGATGACTGACTGTACCCTCTGCCCCCCTGTAAGACGTTAACCACCCTGTGGGGTCACACGGCTCTCACTAATCTGATGCCAGAGGATGCTTTATGGGAGCTGTGGGTATGTCACTTCCTGAAGGTTATGTGCTTGGAACTTCCAGCTGCTCATTAATACTCATCTCATTATGGTTCTATCATCTAGAAGTTATCTAAGACTTTCCCGAAGATGAGATTCTTCCCGAAACACCTTCAGGGCAGTCTCAGCTCCATGTGGGCTGAGAACACAAATGAAGATGTGTATTATACAAATGCTGTTCATTCAAATGATTTGGAAAGTACATTTCTGTGGAAATTCAGAATGGTTTAAATAAGAACCATATGAAGAAATTTAAAGCTATAAAAATTAAGTCAAATTACCTGTAAATGAATGTCTGTCAGGAGATATTTCTTCCTTCCTCTTTTTCTTTTCTGTAGACTTACCTAAAAATATAAATCATGTAAAAATTAGAAGCCATAAAGGAAAAGATTACTGTTTAACTACATAAAATACAGAATTCTTTTTTGTTTTTCTTTTTTTTTTTTTTTTTTTTTTGAGACAGGGTCTCACTCTGTTGCTTGGACTGGAGTGCAGTGGCATTATCATAGCTCACTGCAACCTCAAACTCCTGGGCTCAAGTGATGATCCTGCCTCAGTCTCCTGAGTCGCTGGGACTATAGGTGTACACTACCATGCCTGGTTAATTTTTCCATTTTTTTATAGCTCTGGCATCTTGCTCTTGCTCAGCTTGGTCTTGAACTCCTGACCTCAACTGATCTTCCTGCCTCAGCCTCCCAAAGTACTAGGATTACAGGCATGAGCCGGCACACTCAGCCAAATATAAAACTCTCATATGCCAAAAATTATTATTACTATAAAGTCAAAAGATAGGGCAAACTTAGACTGAGCATTTGTACCACATATGATAAAGGGTTAATTTTTAAAATATAAAAAGATCTTAAAAGTTAATGCAAAAAAGATAAATAATCAAGTAGAAAAATGGGCAAATGGGGAACCCTAAGGAGAGGGTTCATGGAATAGAAAAATGAACAAATTGGATCATAAGAAAACAACTGGTGAAAAGATATGAGAATGCACTTAATTTGACCCATAAATAAAGACATGTGGCAGAAAACATTTTTCACCTATCAGATTGATAAAGATGAAGATGTTTAATATATATGTTTGCAAGAATGTGGGTAAATGTGTACTGCTGCTGCAGCCTCTTTGGAAGATAACTACCCAACAGTTTGGTCCAGAGTTTCATTGTTTATATTCTTTGACCCAGCAATTTATAGGAAGTTTTCCTAATATGTTACATAAAGACACAAAGATGTGTGGAGAACAATGTTAACCATAGCATGAAATGTAATAGAAAAAGGCGGAAATAACCTAAATGTTCATCAAGCAGTGAACAGTCCAATTGTGTCACAGCTATACAGTGGAATATTATGCAGACTTTTAAAAATGAGGTAGATTCTATTTGCGCTGATGTGGAAGTATCTCTGAGCTGTAGCATGTGAAAAAAGCAAAATATAATAGTAGGTGTGATCATATACCCAGAAAATTTTTGGAATCATTCAAAAGAAACAACAGTTTCCTTGAGGGAGACGATTCATTTTAGACACTGTTATAATCTTTTTTAACCTAATAACGTGATTGTCTTCTTTCCCTGTTAATAAACACTGATTGAAAGCAGTATTTTTCATAGAATTTCCTAATGAGTTAAAAGGGTAGTGACTGAAAAATGAGGGTAGACATGCTGTTTAGAGAGTGGTGTTTACCACCATAAAGTGCAGTTGGCAGGACACAGAACTAAGTCTTTTCCAAAGAGGTCCTGACTCCAATTCACGGTGAACGTTCCAGATTCAGCGCGGCTAAGACATTGCTGTCCTACTCATGAATGAATGTACATCCCATAACTCTAGTTAGCCAAGCCCAATTTGCCTTAATTAGAACCAAAATGCTAACCATACATTCTTAGGAAATTTTCATTCAGGGAATGTGTAGCACTTTATTAATTTTATCTACTAAAAATTCTAATATTCTTCTAGAAAAGAAGCCGTCACAAAAGTCAATGCTTTTTACAGTGTGTTAGTTTGGGCCTGTGAGTGCAGTGAGGATGAAAGATACCAGAGAATGGCCTCGAGAGAATAGGTTTCCTTGACAAAGAAGAAAAATCAGTCAATTACATGGTAAACAAAGAAACTGACGGTTTTAGAGGTATGTAAAATTTTAACTCAAAAATTTGTATTTTACTTCAGTGAGGCTACGAAATCAGACTATTCCTCCTCATACCTAAATGTACCTTTCCTTAAACCCACAGTACTGAATTTTAGAAACTTACCACTTGGAGTGATGCCCCGTGACGAAGCATGTCTTTGGCATAACAATCTGAAAATATGCAATTTCAAAGAACTATAAAATACTTTTATTTATAGTTTTCCAATTATGTCTATTGTGATTTTAAAAGGTACTAACCTATTTTTCATGATGGCTTCACCTTGTTTATTTATTTATTTATGTATTTACAAAGTGCTGTTGAAGCCTGTGTAAAATTAGTGACCCACATCAAGTGCAGATGGATGCTTCTCTGCCCTCTGACCCTCAGGAAGATCATGACATTCTCTGAAGGAATGAGTGCTGATTAAATTGTCTTGAGCAATACTAGTTCACATACAGTGGTCAGTGGGATTTTACTGTATAGAGATACCTAAAGATCCAGCATCTTCTAAGGCAGGCAAATTTCCATCTGACTACACAAAATTCTGCTGATTTTCAACAATAATCACCACAAAATTGCATGCATTAATTTGGGGAAAAGTAGTTCTCAAAATCAACAAGTGTCTCCCCCAGGTCTTAGATTTGACCTACAAGGAACCTAGAATTGATCAATGTCCTCCAAGAGAAAAAAGTTAGCATACCAGGCTATGATGAAGAAGAAATGGAATGAATTTTAAGAAACTACTCAGGTCCCATTTTCTTTCCAGCCTTTCTTCCTCCCCAGCCCCGGCTCCCTTCCCTTCTTTTGCTGACTCCCTGGTGCAGACCCCTCCTCTCCTCGCCTAGCGGAAGGTGTGGTTTCTTCCCACCTCCTCCACGCAGCCTTCCCAGCAACACCGATTCAAAATTATTCTCCTCCCCTTTTGGATTTTGTATCTCTGAGCACTTTCATTTGCCAAGGACTTAAATTTTTTCAAACATATTGCAAGTGCAGAAAATATGAGGATGAACCCCCGTGTCCCCACCATTCCCCAGTGTCGACAACTCTCAAGGCCAAGCTCCTTTCATGCAAACCCCGTCCTGTTCTCGCCATGCCCTGTACTTCTACTAGCATTGACCTTTCTTGTTTTCCCACCAGGAGATAACCTCTCTGAGGTTCAGTCTATATCTTATCCTCCTCCTCCCCCCCTTTTTTTTTTAGAGACAGGGTCTGGCTCTGCCACCCAGGCTGGAGTGCAGCGGTGTGATCATAGCTCCCTGTAACCTCAAACTCCTGGACTCAAGTGATCCCCCCGCCTCAGCCTCCCAAGTAGCTGGGACTACAGGTGTGTACCACCAAGCCAGGCTAATTTTTTTTTTTTTTTTTGTGGGGGAGATGAAGTCTCACTATGTTGCCCAGGCTGGTCTCCAACTTCTGGCTTCAAGTGATCCTCCTGTCTCAGCCTCCCAAAGTGCTGGGATTATAGGTGTGAGCCACCACACTCGGCCTCCCCTTTGTATCTCTAAGTGTCTGTGTATGATAGGCACTCGGAATGTTTAAATTCAATTAAAAAATGCATAAAAGTTCACCTGTTCCTTGATAAAATAATGATAAAAAAGACTTTTATCGAGTCCCTATTCATTTCTACTAATGTGTGATCAGTATATTTTTTCAAACTTTAACATATAGCAAGAAATTCACTCCTTTTTGTTTGATCTTGTGTTTAAGGTCATTGTGAAGGTCAAAATAAAAACAAGCCTCCGGGAAGGTAAATAATAAATTCCAAGACTATAACAATCCATGAGTTTCTTAGCAAGTCAAATATAAAAAGTAGTGCAAAATTAACATATTTACACATTTCCTTTCTAATGTCTCAAGCAAAAAAATACTTAATGAAATTTGCTCAAAATCATATTTTAAATTGTTTAGCAAACTTCTTTTAATGGTAGGCTTGCCCATATTATTCTAGAATATATGGCCCCTAGGCCTAAAGATAAATTGGTGGCAAAAAGCAAGGACCTGGGAGCCCTAAAGCTCTGCCACTTACTAGCTATGTGATCAGGGGACAAGTTACTAAGTGTCTCAGGGCCTCAGTTCCTTCATCTGTAAAATGGAGATAATAGTGTCTAACTCACTGGACTGTTATGAGGATTAAAATAAGTTAACATTTATAAAGCAGGCCAGGCTCAGTGGCTCATGCCTGTAATCCTAGCACTCTGGAAGGCTGAGGCAGGAGGATCCCTTGAGCCCAGGAGTTGGAGGCTGCAGTGAGCTATGATGATGCCACTGCACTCTACCCAGGGTGATGAGGTGAGACTCTGTCTCACAAAAACAAAAACAACAAAACCGTGCATTATTTTCTCCCTATGATATTTAGAGAAGATCTTGTGAAGTCAAGGTTCCCACCGGGGGGGTCCTCCAAACCATGTTCTCATTTGAAAACCAGTTACATGAAATTAGTTTCGAAAGCCTCCTTGTCATAATCTAACCATTCTTTACCCCAGTTCCCCAAAATGTGGTTTTAAAAATGTTTTATTCAATACTTATAAGTTCCTTGAGCTTTATCAGTTTGCAGAACTGCATGGTCCTCCTCGGCACAGAAAAAGTGGTATGACTTGCTGCAAGCCCTTACGTCGCATCCCACGGTGGCTCCTCTGTCACCACAACGTGAGCATTTCTACAGAAAAATAGATTTTACTGAGTAAGCACCTGTTTTCCATAATTTTTGTTAAAATTTAAAAATATCATTAAGTATTATTTAAGTCAGCAGCCCTATATTTTTAGCCTGGATGTCGTTAGCAAAATTCCATCCTCAGCTACAAACATTAGGTACAGTTCTTACGTTCGGCCGCTCACTGGGAGATTTCAGCCAAACCTCAGCTAACTAGAATGCTCGGCACAGATCTGATTAAAAGCAGAGAATGCTTTTTGTTTCAAAAACAATCTCTTTCTTTCTTTTAAAAAGACATTTCTAAAAAGCAGAGCTGACACACTTACCCAGCTCTAGGCAAGGGGACTGTTGGGGACACTGAGGCTGGGGCAAGGAGCAGCTGCTGGCTAGGCCACTAAGAGCTGTGTGACCTCGAGCCAGTCATTCCTGCTCGCTCAGACTGATTCCCCCCTCGGGCAACAGCACCTTTTCTTACAGAGTTACCTGAGCTAAAGTAAGGGAAACCTCTTTGGAATC
>RJWJ010011210.1:0-44940 GCA_004363605.1 Indri indri
AGCAGCAGGTTTTAGCAACAATGCTCTTATTCCAATTTATGTGAATCACATGTCCGAAACCTTGTATAAATCTGAAGTTTTTCCCATAAACACTTATGCCCAGAAAATATGGTAAGCTATGTTAACAGGCCATGTTAGATATCAAACATTAATATGGAGATAATCCAGGTAACTCTCATGTAATAGGTCTGTGTGGGGGCTGGGGGCAGGAGAAGTGAATCTAAACTAGACTTTAGATGTGCAATACAAAATTCATTCAAAGGTATCTGTCACTAGCAGTCTGATAGTGCTGCTTGTTGGATATGAATTTGTTATTAAGAACTGGATGTGTTGGTCTGATGTCTTAAACATTGAATTACGACAAATGTACAAACAGATGATATATAACCCCAAGAAGTTTGTCCTTTGTGGTTATTTATTTCATGGGTCAAGGGGAATATAAGTTATTTATTAGCTTTAAAGTGGTTTTCACCTTATTGAACCACATACATACCAATAAAACATGGCTTTATAAGGGGATATATTCTAGTTCCTTTATGGTTAAAAAATGAGGTGCCAATTCTTACACTGGAAGAGCTATTCGATCCCTCTTGTACTATTCTCTGCTTTTAGAATTGACTCCTCCCCCCTCTTTCTACGTTTGTGCTGGATTGGGTACTTGTCATGGTCAAGAGAGTCAGCTCAACAGGAGCCTTTCTCTGCAGGCAGGGCCATAGGAACAGTTAGGCCTGGAGGAACGCTGCCTGGTGTTAATGGTTGGATCAACCTAAAAACATTATTGAGGATAGGAGAATCTTTTTCCCTGGAGGTTTAATAAAGTTCATGCTTTCCTGTGTCTGTAATCCTATGCATGTGCAGTAAGAATCGGGAGGCAGCTGATCTCTCAGGTATCTGCCCAGCATGAGATACTTACCCCACCCCCATGTATTTATTGCTGAAAAGCAGAAGAGAGGGCTTTCTTGACCTCACAGTAAAATAAGAAGATATAATAGCAAGCAGTGTTGTAGAGTCACTTCATTGCGGATAGTTTCTAACAGTGTAACCTTCCAGAAACTAATGTCAGGCAAACCTGCCACATTTAGAAGACTGCAGGCACCTGAACTTGTGTTTAGGAAAATGTTAATATTTATCTGAAACTTCATCTGACAGCCATTCTGCAATACTCATTGCATAATACAGCAAATTTTCAGCCCTGGTTTTTAATTTTCTTCTCTTTTGTGGGCTTGGGGATGGACCTCAATGTTATTTTAACTTAGTTTCCTCCAGGCAAGGAGATTTACTTAATTGGATAGCCAATCAAGAAACCCTGTTACTGAACATTTTGTGTAGTGCAGGCCACGTGCTCCATATGGTCTGTGGTGCGTCTGGAAAACAAAAGGCACAGGGAGAGGAATCTCAGCCTTTCACATGTGTCCAGAAGGCAGCTGAAGGATATTCAAATAGAGTAACTATTTTTAATATTTTTATTTTATTTTATTGCTCAGTGCAATTTTTCCTACCCTTCAGGGCAAAATGGTCCTAAAATCAGAGGTGTGATTTTTCTTGGTCATCAAAGTATCAGTCTGGGGAGGAACAATAGCTAGGCATTCGCTTGGAAGGCGGCTATTGTACACACAAGCAGAAAGAAGGACTTTCTATTCTCTTTTTATTACTCTAAAGCTTAAAGATAAATTGCTTCCTGCTGGAGACTTATAATCCAGCAATTGTTGGGAATGTGACATCAGGATTTTTCTCACACACGTGTGTGTAGATCAGACAGACCCGAAGGTTTGCAGCCAAGATGCCAGTAATCTGGTCAGATGAGCCCTGCACAGACGGTTCCCTTCTTCTTGAAGCCTTTGCAGGTTCTGGAAATTGGCTGCGACAATAAGTCCTGTGCACGGGCCAAAAAAGTAACTTCCCAATCTAACTTAATATTTACTCCCCGTGCCTACTATTTACTGCCTGTAACAGTTTATTAACGTTTTAAGTATGTTTATTTTTAAAAGCACATCTCTTTCAACATAGATGAATGCAAGGGAAATAAATGCTATAAATAATGATACATAATTTTAGTAATCTGCTTGCACGTTCTTTGTGCTAAACTCAAGTAAATATGGAAATGATGACACGAAGGAGAAACTTAAGGCGAGAGAAGGGAACTATGAGTTATTCACCTGCCAATAGAAAAATTTTTTGAATAAGGGACAAGAAATGCAAACACAAACAAAAAAAAGAGGAGGAATCTTAATGTAAAGTAAAAGTTTTCTTCTACCTCTTATTGACCTTCCTTTTCTTTGCACTCGGATAACACATTTTACCTGCGTTGTAGGGTGAGTTTTCCTCAATCACATACCACCTCCCTCAGCCCGCCAGCCCCTCTCCTCCTCCCACGAACTTAATGGGGCATAAGGGAAAAGAACATGACTTTTTGGAATAGAACTCAGGAATGGAAGTGAAGACTCTTTTAGCATAAGTTACAGGAGATTCAGTCAGTGTTTGCTGCGAGAAGGCCTGCGCCCCCTCCGCCCAGGATCCTAAGCACCATCCCCAGCCCACCGCACCACCCTCCCTGGCAGGCAAGGAGAGAAGGTGGAGAGAAGAGAGGAGGCTGACCCCGGAAGAGGTGGCAGGGTAAGAGGAGGAGGGTCAGTGAGAGTGTCAGTTCAGGTCGTCTGAGCCGCAGCCACCAGATGGGATGGGGTGTGCGGGATTTATTAGAGGCCATGCCTGTGGAGGACGAAGGGGAAGGAGCAGGAGCAGGAGAGCCCTCAGACACCGCGAGGGCTCAGGAAGGAGGACTGGGTGTGAAGAGTCCCAGACCGCAACACGTTTCAGAAAAAACTTTAGCCAGGTCAAGAAGATATGCCCTGGCTTGAATCCCTCTGCTGAGCTCAGTCGCTGGCCTGGGGTGAGTGCTCGGCAGAGCTGAGCGCCTTCCCTGCAGCAGGCTCCCTGCAGGGAGCCCAGAGTGGGGTCACCACGGCCACCACAAGGACACTATGGTGCAGGGACCGTAGGAGTGGACATAATGGAGACCCTCAGGATTTAGGACTAAGGCCCTGGATCGGGGTTGGCGCAAGGAGGCAAACTGAATAAAACAGAGGACTCACTTTTGAATCTCTGCCCAGCTGTATGCAGGTTGGAAAATATTACTTGATCAAGTAAAGGACTGATCGAAGCTTTTCCAAGATTCTCTGGGTTTGACAAGTTACCAGTGAGGCCATTTGGCTGCGGACGTGAAGTACGATGTTCGTAGCTGTGATTCTCATTTTGGCACTTAATCACATTACCTGGGGGCATGGGTAGCCAATCACTGCCTCTCAGTCTGTGTTTGTCTGCCTCTATTAAACGCAGACCTTACGGGGCTTCTGCCTAGCCTCAGCCAAACCCAAAGTAATTTCTCCCTCCTCTCAGCAACATTGAGCTCCCACCAGTGACATATTATTCTTTGTCTTGTACTTTACATAAGTGTGTATGTGATTTCTCCCACCCTCAATAGTTGATAAGCAACTTGAAGGTAGCAATTGTCTTACACTTGGAATCAGCATTGCCTTGTACACACCTTTGGGGGGGCTTCAACGTCAGTTAAATAAAAGGAAGGAGCAGGATTGGGCAGGTAGGGGGGTAAGGGGAAAAATGATGGAAACATTTAGATTTATTTCAGTCTTCTTATTTTCGGAAGGTCTGGGGTGTCTTATAATAGAAGGCACAGATATGCTACAACCACCGAAAAGGATAAAAAAGTAAGAACAAAAGAAAGGGGTGGAGTTGGAGACAGATTCGTATACTAGAAAAAACTAGGCTAAGGACTGCTACTGAGATTAAACGCAAACTTTACTTTTGACCTTTTCCTGGCAGACAGACAAAAAGGAAAACACAAGTTATATAATGTTCTTATTAGCCAATAAAAAGAAGCATGCCAATTTTTCTATAGAAGTAGATTTTTTTCCCTAGCACTAACTCTAAGAGGAATTTATTTTATGGCTCCTTATAGAGCCCTTGGCTTTTTAAATATATGATGGTTTCAATAACAGTTTTATAAAAAATATATAGAAACTTTTTTCTATATGGGTATTTCTAATATTGATTTTTGATAAATGTCACAGTTCAGAGATGGTATTTCTATGGAGACTTAGGATGTAGTTTAACCATCAGCAATGAAATGAGGTTGGGCCCATAGCCTCTGGATGGTACATTTCAATAATAATGACCACAAAATTAAATTCAAATAGAATATAATAACAGTGGCTGCCTTTCTTTAAAATTTGGCTAAATAGTTCTGTACTGACATACACATTTTGTTTTGACATTGGGACTTCATTATAGTGGAATAATCTAAATTCCATAGATGTATAATGACATAAAATTGATTCCAACACATACCACACTGATATTAAGAGAAACCACTCTGGGGGACATGAAAAGCGTTCTAAAAGTCCTCTGGTTTACGAATCAGTTTAAGCACCAAACCTAATTAAACAAGTTTCTTTTGTACTCTGGCCCTTCTTTAAGACTTGAACATGCTAATATGTACCATCATAGATTGGACACCCCGGTAAGTGGACTCTGACCTGGAGATTAATATGCAGGGAGTTTATTACGGATGGCTTTTGGGATCGACACCTATGGAAAGAAAGGGAAGGAAGCAGGATTAGGTGGGGAAGAAGTTGGGCCAAACCCATAGGGAGCTCTGGAGCTGGGATGGCTTTTTGGAGTTGTCCCAAGTTGGATGAGGGGCCAGGCCTATATACCCCCACATTGGCAGTCATTGGATACAGGCTGCCCAGGGAAGGGGTGTGCTCTTGGGAAGGGTGGTTCTCTTCAGCCAAGGGCAATTCCTAGAGAAGGTTAACACCTGAGGGCTCTGGCCCAGCGGTACCGCCAGCAGTTGGGGGTGTATGTCCTTTGTTTCTGAAGGTGGTGCATCATGGTGTATCATAGGACTTTGTATGCACTGTTTACCAAACTAACTAGCAAAACATACTTTAATCCTGGAGCCCAGCCAAACATCCCCTAGACCTAGCGGTAAATAGAACACAATTCGTGAAGTCCCACTTTAGGCTAATGACCTAGATGCGTACTCTGTATTCTGTCAACTGAGCACAACAATTAGATTTTATATTTGGCTGCTTCTACCAGAAACCAGATATCAGTGATTTATCAATTAGGAGAGTTTATTTTTCTCAATAAGTAACATGGGGTACGGTTCAGAGCTTATGCAGTGGCTGAGAGAACCAGGTTTCTTCCCCCTCCCTTGTTTCCTTTTTTTGGCATGTGACTTTTGTCCTCATGGCTAAAGAGGTGCTGCTCTACCCCAAAGGGGCAAAAGGTGAGTGCCAGGTAAGCTTCTTCCTCTACAAAGTTTTCTAAAGCCCCACTTTATGGATTTCGCTTACCTCTCACTGGCTAGACTGAGTCACATGGCCATTCCTAGTTTCCAGGGCACCTGGGATGGTAACATTTAATTGGGTTCCCTTAATTAGGAAGTAAGGGAGACAGGGTATTGAGAAGGCAACTAGCATTTTCTACCACAAATAATAGAATTTAAATTCCTTCTTCATTGTTCCTAATTGGTTGAACAGCTATGAGGACAAATTTTATAGGAAAAAATAGATACAAAATATACAGACACATATGAGTACAACATCACAACAGATTGCCATACTTTTCAAATGTATCCTGTTTCAGACTTTCCACATTTCATCAAAAGCGCTTCTTATGCATTTATTATCACTGATTTACTTCCATCAGTTGAGACAGAGCTGTGCACATGATAGGCATTCAATGTGTGTGTGTTAGGTGTGTCAACAAAATAACGTATGTGACAATCTAACACTGTACTGAGCAATGAGGTCATATGCTATCATGTATCTTGCTGGTGTATCACAAAGAGCCCCTGCAGTAGTGGTCGGGAAGTGGTACTGAGAGTGGGTTTTAGTCTTTGCTTTAGCTTGGTCTTGGTTGTGCCACTGCCAGACGGGTAGTTTTCTGGTGATTTGACTTCTACCGACACAGATTTTAGGAAATTTAGGGAAATATTGTATAACAATCGAAGACGTAGCCACATTATAATTAAACATAAAAGTGCAATGACCCCATCATGAATTGAAAAATTATTGTTCTGCCTTCTACTTCTCCCCTCCAGAAAAGAAGCTTCACTTTCTATAATTATATGATTTTAAAAATTTCCCACATATGAAATTATAGCATTTAGTATGATTTTCAAATTGTACACACATTACCTTAAAAACACCTAATAGGTTCTTCTTTCCACAGCCTACCACAAGTTTAAGGGTATATCACTCTTCTTCTTTCCTTGATGGTTGTTTTTTTTTTTTTTTTTTTGGTCAAACTGTTCCTCTCAAATATTCTCAATAGACAGTTTAAAGCATCACAAAATTAAAAATGGAGGCCACGGTGAATGTCTGAAGATTCTGCATTTCTAACATGTTCCCCAGCTGATGTCAATGCTGATGGTTCCTGACCACATTTTGGGTTAGCAAGGAGCTGGTTTTAAAACTTGGCTGCAGGCTGAAAGCGTAGAGGTTTTACAAACACTGATGCCTGGGTTCAACCCCAGAGAGCTGGATTTATTTGTTTGGGGTTCAGATCAGGCATCAGATTTTTAAAAGCTCCCCCAGGTGATTCTAATGTGCAACAAAATTTGAGAACCACATCCATAAACTGATTGGAATAGTTTTTTCCTGCAAGTCTCTCCAAATGCATAATTTGGTAGACTTATGTATCCTTGTACATCCCCACTATAGTCAATACCAACTTCCGGGTCTTTTTTATTTGAGTAGAGTGCCAGCTTCATTCCCAGCATGGGCTCAATCACAGTTTGTTGAATATATTAGTGTACGGACAGATGCTTGTGCCACTCACATGCATTCGCAAGGAAAGATGGTGACCTACTTCTCACTGAAAACCTAGGTCTAGCACATTTGTACTTATTGCAATTCCTTTGCCAGGTTTCTTCCAAGGAAGATCTTCTACATGGAGTTTAGAGATCTTGTGAGCAGAAAGCAGAGAAGAGAGAACAAAAAAGGAGGGAATATGAGAGCAAAGAGGGAGGAGAGGGAGTAAGGGAAGGAAGGGAAAAGGGAGAAAAAGAGAGAAAGAAAAGGAGAATGAGGAAGGGATGGAACAAGAAGAATGGAGAAAAAATGAAAAGAAAGATGGTTTATTAGGGTGTTGAAAGAAAGTTTTAGTAGATATTTACTAACCTGCCATCTATGAAAGGTGATACAAAGATTCTGTTGAGATTAACAACGTTTGGTCTCTTTAGGAGACAGGAGTCAAGTGCTTGAAAAGTTACATAAAACTATGCAACAGTTAAAGAATAAAAGGAAACGATACCAGAGAAAACACAGGACGTAACGACAGACCTATCAACAAGTGAGAGTTACGGGCTGTGGACAGCACGACCTCCATTTTTATGGGGAAATGGTACCAACCCTGTCGCAATAATCCTGTTCCTTCTGCTCTCTTAGCTCTATGAAGTTAACAGCAAGCATAGAGGTGGCCGCTGAAGAAAAAGCATTTAACGCAGTTTGTATTAAAGAGTCTTTTAGGGAATTATTTAAATATTTACCGGTATTTCCTCTAGCCTGTACTATCATGTCACTTATACTTATTCACTCTGAGAAAAAAAAAAATAATTCTCAAAATCCTACTTGAACATATCTTTTGAGAGTGCCACCCACACTCCCAATCCCATCATGCACATCTAGAATCTTATTAGTGTTGAAGTCTTGATACTATTTTATGAGAATAAATAATGGGAATTCAATTCATTCAAAGTGGTGACAGTTTGGTGTCTTGTTATCTTTTCTAAGAAACATTCTTAATTTGCTGTGTTGAACTTTGGCAATACAAGTCCCTTTAGTGACATAAAAGAAGCCAGTCTTTAAAAGATGCTGACAGATGTGATTGTTTTTTACAATGGGGCTGAGTTTTCTGCCCTGCTGCATGTAATTAGGCATGCAGATAGAGCTTTACTCATTTTACTAGCCCAATGGGAGGGAGCCGGGGCGGGGGCCCCATAGCTCTGCTTACTAAAAGGAAACGCTCTCTCTTTCTTTAATGTGTAAATGTGTCTAGATTTCTATGGAAAAATAAGAGTCTGTGTTTTCATTTTTAAAATGCTGCATAAAACTAAGTTTGTGGTAAGGAAAACATCATTTCTATTGATTTCAAGCAACCATTTCATAAGGAACTTGGGCAGTAAAGATACGTACATGTATAGTTTAAGGACCGGCATTTTCAGTATCCTAGCAACATCGTTAAACATTGCCTTGCAGTCTTCCTGATCTGAATCTGCTCAACGTTCCTATTTTGCCTTTTTTATTCTTTGCTCTTCTCTACTTAATACTGTGAAGTCTAAAATGCTAATATCACTAAACAATTGCATTGCCAGAGTTTTCTAGGTCAAGGTAGCATCTCTCTCTTTTAAACTCTTGAAATTTTCTTTACTATGTTTAATTGAGAACTCTGGCTTGTGAAATCTCTTCAGAATGCCCACCCTCATGCATCTTTCACGTTTAAAAACACTGTGTAAGAACAAACCTGGGGCCTCTGGGAGACAGAGACCTCTCTCTGGGTCCTCTTCCTTTGAGGCTCCATTTTGGGCTAAGTTCCAAATGTTGGCTTAGTGTGTGACTCCAGTGTCACCTCCTCTGCACCAAGCAGACAGCCCAGGAATCTGCATTTCACATGTACTTGCCACATGGCCTCCATTAGAATCTCAAGCAATAGGACACAGCAGTGAAATGTGAAGACACAACCCAAGAGGCCAGATAAGGCCAAGGGGACAAAAATTACAGGCATGGCATCTCATTTGAGGAAAAAGCCATATGAGAAATGCAGAACCACACATGGCACCGGGCTCTAACAGCAGCAACTCACGGACCCAAGCAAGGACAGAGCATACGAACTGAAATTCATGGATGTGTTGCTCCAAAAGTTGAAAGAAACCTGCCTCCTAGGTATGTAGGTAGGCTAGTCTCACCTCTTTGTCCAGCAGAAGAGCCGACACCAGAGCTCATCCTTCCCGTGTGCCAGTCCAGTAGTCATCGCACAAAGGAGATAGCACAGTGCAGGGCCACTAGCGCATTGGGGATAATGAGTAAACTTGGACCAAAGTCTAATTATGTTTTTTATTAGTAGTGTTGCCTTGGAAACAGGACTTAAACTTCCCAAAGTTTAATTTCGTAATCTGCAAAAGGGGAATAGTAATATCACCACTACTGTACATAAAAAGCACTCAGATACTAGCTCCTTCTTCTTTGCCTATGCCTGCCTTCTATACCTTCATCTTATCCAGCCCAAGTCTGTCAGATGACACACATATGCGAGATTATCCCCTAATTCAGTAATTTGGTCTGCTTTGTGCGCCAGGATATGGAAAGGCTCTCGTTTGACTGACGCGACTGCGGCGACATTGCTGGTAACTGTCACAGTACGCAGTGCTCCGTCTGACTGGGGAGAGGCACTCTACTAGAAAACTAAAACTTGACAGGCTTCTCATAGGCCATGCCAACACTTTGAAAATAAAACTCTTGAAGTTTCACCAGAAATATATTTTTACATGATAGGAGGAAACCTTCTGGAACTTACTGCTTACATAAATTGAAAGAGCGGCATCAACAATAGGGCTGTTATGGACCCGGGCTCCACACTGTCTCCTAAAGGGATTAGACAGGGCTCATAATGTGTTAAAGGCGGAAAGAAGTGACCTAAGAAGGGGCTAGATCCTTAGTCGTCCTTAGTATTTTCCCCTGTCAACGCTGAGACTTGAAAAGGCAGAAGGAATTGACTTACTTTTATATACTCGTCTGATCATTTAGTACTTAATAAAATATAGAATGTTTTATTTGACCCCTGTGGGAAAACAGCTAAGCTGGGCAGTTTGTTCCTGAAATCAGATATCAGCAATCAAAATATTTGCAAAGTCCCTTCAAAATCAGAACATCACAGATTTGTTAGAAAGTAGGTGCCCCAAGCTTATAGGTGGCTGTTAACACTGTTTTATTTCCTTTGTACAAAAAGTAGAAATGACAGAAAAAACACTCTTGACAGAAAACAATACTATTGACCCGGTCTCATTGAGGAATTAAGCCAAATCTGCCCATATTATGGAGAAAAGGAAGTTCAACCAACATTAGCAAATACTCATGCGACTGAGGAAATACAAATGGCATCAGTGGCTTAGTGAATGTCCTGTGGGTGGGTTGAATCAATCCAATCTTAAAAAACATACATTTGCCCAATCATGCTTTTAAACAGCATCTCTTTAAAAAAACAAGTTGTATATACAGATATCACCCCCAAATGCATCTTACATAGTCTACTACTATAAATTTAAGGCATCCTGATATTCTGTTGTTCTGCTGGTGAGGCATTGTTCTCGTAGTTCTATTTCTAGAGAGAATAGTCCAGAAATTTCCAATGGTGTCCAAAGGGCATCAGAGGGAGACAAAAACTGGATTTATAGGAAGAGTTCTTTTGACTCTGGCTCAGCAATGTGCTTTATGCTGTAGGATTTCTTCATTTTTCTACTGATGTCATTATGCCTAAGCAGAAGAGAAACCACAAGCCAAAATTAGATAAAACTATAGTCAAGTTACAAAACAATACCACTAAACAGCTCACCAGAAATGGAAATTATCTTCACACAAACCACACTGAAGACTTCATTCCAATAGGCAAATTATTCTTTTTTCATATAAACCACGCTTTAAACAATAAAAGCAATCGTCATGTAATAACACACACTTGCTGAATATTTTTTAATTTGGTTATGGAAGTGATTTCTCAGTCATACTGACTGAAATACTGGTATTCTACAGTCAAGAAAATCTTATTGAAAGTCAAACAGATACGAAGTATAGTACGACTGGTCTAGTAGAAACAAAAGATATTTATATTTTATTTATATGGATTTACTGGTGATGCTTTTTATTCTCCAAATAAACTTGAGTGTTACAAGTTTGAAGAAGAATGCTTTTTCTCTGTGTGATTACTGAGTGGTAGCATATGGAAAGACCACAAGTAGGTAAATCTATGGGAAAAAGAAGAAACTAGGAGACAATAATGCTGTTTTCCCCTCAATACTTGATACCTAGTAAGTCTGTAGAAAAACAGTACAAACTCAAACTGTGGAACAGCTTTGCTTTTTAACCAAATTTTCTGCTGGGCAGGTGTGTTCATTTTCATGAGATATTAGTCTGATTTTGGGTATTGAATCTTCCAGAGAGTATAGCTATCTTCCGATGGTGGGCAAGCGTACATATTACTAAATTACTTCTTGCTGCTACTCCAGGCAAAGACAAACTGTTCTTAACTATACTCACTAACACGAGGCCACACTTGGATGCAGGAGACCCCCATGTGTGGTTTTATGGTCTCAAAACTGTGCTTGCTCACAAAGACCATGTAGCCAATTCTCAGTGTTCTAGTGTATATTGGATCATCATTTGAAAGTTAGAGTTCTTATTTTTATTTTTCCTCTGAATATAACTTTAGAGAGTTGTTCATGGGCAAGAAAGAGAAAGGGAAAAAGGTGAAAGAAAAAGAAGTACTTGGTCAAAAGATGTCCTAGGGATTCTAATTAAACATGGTGGGTTGAATATACACATTTATCATCTCTTTCTTGCAAAACAACACTAAGATGAAAGCAAGGAAATAAAAAAGACATAAATCTATATGAATAAAGGAAATGGGAGAGGAGATGATAACAGACAAAATGAAAATAATATTTCAGAAGTAGGAAGATAGATGAACATTAGAATTGATTTAGCAGGGCAGGAAAAGCAGAAACCTAAGCTCACACTCAGGGAACCCAACAAACTGATTTGCATTGCAAGACCCAGGAATTAAGAGCACCACGTACTTCTGAAGGTGACAGTAACTATGTTAAAGAATGAAGAAGTTCTTCATATACTAATACGTAAAGACCTCCAACGTGGTAAGTGGAAAAAAGTATGAGGCAAAACTGTGTGTACAGTATGCCACCTTTATTGTAAAAAAGAAGGAAAGACAAGGATATACGTTTATATTTGTATTTGTAAAAATTTAAATAAGATTTTCACATAAAATGTTATAAAAAAGGAACCAATAGAAAACCAGTCAAGTACTATTGGAAATAAACATTCTTACAGCTGGAACAAAAAAATTCAATAGCAAGATTGGAAGGTAAATTTCAGTAAATATCCTAGAAAGTCAAACTGGAAAAAGCCAAAGTATGAATAGAGAAGAACAGTTAGAAAATTTGAGGATTAGCCTAGTGTGTCCAACCTTAGAACAAGAGGATTTCCACAGTGAACAAAGAAATTGGAGGTGAGAACATTTTCAAAGAGATTATACCAAACATTTCTCAGAAATGAAGCACTTACGGTTCCAGACTGAAAAAGCCTGCTGAGTGCCTGCAGCCAAGGAATGAAAACAAATCCATGTTATGGCAAAGCATCAAGAAATCAAAATATTGGGGCTAACGAGAAAATCATAAAAGCTTCCAAAAGATCAGCAGAGAATAACGAGACTCCTCAACAGACACATTGGAAGCAAAAGAAAATGAAATGATGTGTTCAAGATCCTGAGAGAAAATAATTTCTCACTTAGAATTCTATACCCAGCCAAACACTCTTAATGCAGTAAATTGAAGATATTTGCAGACATGCAAGGTCTCAAAAAATTTGGCACCTATTCACCTTCCCTTGGGTGGGAAAATACATTTATTGAAGCATGAGAATAAACCAAATAAAAGGAAAAGACAGATTCAGGAAATAGAGTATAGACAGGGGAGAAGCAAAAGGAATTCTCAGGATGGTGCAAGTGGGAGACGCCAGGATGACAGCTGTGTAGCAGTGCCAGATGGCAGAAGTGCAGATGGCAGCAGGAGGAAAAAGGGGTTCTCCATGAACAGAGAGAAACTGAGAGACATCTGAGCTGTCTGAAGGTGTGAAAGATGGTTTTTGTCTTCAGCAGAGTGTGTAGAAATGAATCACAAATTAAGAAATCAAAATTATTTCCAGAGGATATATAAAATTGTATAAGAAAGAAAATGTAATATAGCAAAACACAGAGATTCTCTGTGATTATTTAAATAATCATAATAATAATAAACACCAAATTCTGATTTAACCCTAAAGAGTGATACACTATATTGTATCACCGGAGGTAGGGGGAGGAACAGGAAGTAGGGGTATGCGTGTGTGTGAGCAGAGCCGGATGCTAACATGGAACTAGATTAATTTGGTTCATTGTTAAGAATATGGACTTAGGAGCCACAAGGACTGATTCAAATCCTGACTCCACACTTTATGACCATCATTACTATGTAACTTTGGGCAACATACACAATCATTCAATGCCTCAGTTTCCAATATGCAAAATTTGGATAATAATAATATCTGCCACATAGTGTCATTGTGAAGATTAAAATAGTAAATATGTGTAAAGTGCCTGAAATATTCTCTGGGACACTGTAAGTGCTTTATAATTGTTTATAAGTTCTATCATTATTTTTATCTTCATTAGTAGGATGCCCGTAGATAACAGGGATAATATCTGAAACTGAAAATCTGTATGAGCATGTTATTTAGAAACTGAGAATACTAAAGAGAACGTCTGAAGGGAAAGCAAATGGTTGATTTCAGGAGAGTGAGAACAGGGAATGGCGTGGATTTGGCACAGGGGAAGCCAGTTTTTGTTTAAATGCCAATACTAGCATTTTAGTGCACTAAATAGTATTACTACTATAAGTATACTATTTTGATAAAAAATTAACTTAAAAAGAAGTCTAAGGATAATGTCGTTTAGACTTTGATGAGGCATTTCTGCTTTAGTGTAAAGGGTGCTGAAATGAAAAACACTTCAAACACCCTTTCTGCAGGACAAAACCTAGCATGGTTGCAGCTGAGTCGTTAGCAAGTAAAATGTTAACTTGAGGCATTTATCTGAATAATATCAGGATAATTCAATCCTCCCTGAGCCCTTCAATTATCTAGTACTGAATTACCAGTAGTCAAAGAACAAAAGTGTTTGGGTAATTCTGGCATGAATTATTCAGATAATTTGCTGCTCCTCGATTTCAGTTTTGGATATGAAATCGCATTCTGAGTGACCAAAATTGGAAAGGAGAAAAGACTTAAATTTAAATAACAGTTTTTCAAGCAATCTAGCTTGCTGACTCATCTAGGCACGGATTCCATGTTTCCATAGTGCATGGTGACCAGGCGGCAGCTCACAGGTCAGTGTGGAACGGCCCACAGCGGGCACTGCATCTCCACTGGTGGCCGACACAGGGAGGCCTTGCTGTTTCTGTGACCGCCCCCAGAGCTTTACTGAGAGCGCTGCCATAAATCCCATCTACTAAAAAATGGGATTTTGGTTCAAAGTATGAAATCTTGTACTCGAAGTACCCAGACCGAAACTCACTGTAGGTAGGTAGACTTGCGACCAGAAGGCCTAGTCTGATAAAAGACACACTATTTTCTCCCTACACCCCGGTGGGATGGGAGGCTCAGTCCTTTTTGTTTGTTTCTTATTTCTTTTTTCCTTTTCTCCCTCCTTTTCTTCTTTCTGGCTCTGCCTTTCCCCAAATATTTATGCAGTTTCTGCCATGCACCAGGCACCAAGCTGGACACTGGGGCTGCAAATGGACATATAATGGTGCTATTCAGGGTCACTGCTATCATGAAGCTCTCATACCTTCCACGGAGCTTGCCAAGTCTTAATTGGATCCTCTTTTAATTCTCCCTTGATTATGATCTCCCTGAGCGAAGGGACCAAGCACTACCCTCGCACAGCAAAATGAGAGGCTTAGAGCTGAAAGTGGTGTTGAAGTGAACGGCCTGGCAATCCAGTTCAGGGAGATCAGACATGCTGTTCTCGGTGTGGCGTTCAGGGAGGAAGAGCACCAAGGACCACTCGGGCAGTGATGCTTGAAGGTACTGGGGGGTGGCAGTGGCTGGGTCAAGTCTCTGTTTGGTGTTTTTAAACCTCGACCAACCTATCGCTTCTTTAAAACTCCAGATTTAAGTGTTTATAGAGAGGCTCTGCTCTTCTAACGTACAGAGACTCCCCAGTGGCGGCAGACGTGTGGTGCAAATATTAATGTCACTCTAACAGAACATCCATCTGCTTTGAGGTCACACCATTCAAAATTGGACCTTTGCGGGGTGAGGAAAGGAGAGTACAAGTGAAGTGTATTGTTTGTTCTCAGGTTTTCTGACTACCTGAAGCCAGGCTTAGCATGCTGAAAGGATGTGTTCTGGTGAGATGATTTTGGTTTCCAAGGCAGGGCTCTTCTCCATACCCTCCTACCATTGGTTCATGTGTGTTCACAAATTCCACATGTTCATTTCCTGCCCTTAGGGCAGTGATTTCAGACAGTACATGGGGTCTCCCTTGCAATAGCATTTTCTATATCTCGACTTATCGCACTCTGATACCAAACTTGGTTTCACTGTCTGCTGTGGTGAAACATGCTTTTTCCTTTTCCCAGAGTGCATAACAAGCTTATGAAAAGCAACTCCATTTGAAAGACTTGCATTAATCCCGGGAACTCTGCCAGCCTTTATAAAGAGTTTGCTAAGTTGTGCTTAGCATTGGAAAGATGATCATTTTAACTATTCCCCCAAACATGGGCATTTTTCTCTACACACAAGAATCTACCTTATTAGCAGACAATTCCCTGTAATTTACTATGCAAAGGTCAATGACCATCCCAACCCTTGGCCTGTTTTTAAGAAAAAACTGTCGCTTAATTCATGTAAAGAAATGGTTCAAGAGTGGAGTCTCCTCGTCTCCTCCGAGTTACAGGCACAAAACTTTAGTATGAAGAGTTTTCCTTCTGGAACTAATTTAAACCCTCGGGGAGGGTGAGGTGGGGGTGGGCAGGACAGGAGTTTTACAGGAGCACAGAACACCTGAGGAAGCGTGGAGGGAAGAGAACTGCAGCTCTAGGAGTGTCTGGAGCTGAGGCAATCACCCCACCCCAGGGACCTGGCTGACTGACCCTGGACTCCAGGGCCAGCAGGTTAGAAATGAAAATACAGAAAAATATACTGTAGATCAGGGCTTGGAACTTGAAACTAGGGATTCTGAGCTGAAACTAGAATATCTATTATGTTAAGCACCAGCTACTTTATTGAATACCTTTTTAGTATCAGCACTTTAATACAATTTTCTGAATTGTTGAATCGATAATATTCTGTCTGCCTCTAGAACGATGCACTCAACACATACCCGGATAGCACGGTAACACATCTGCATGGCTCAGTACTTATACCATGATTGCTTCAAGAATCCAGTGTACAGGTTAAAAATAATGTTAACACTTTAAAGTCAAAAAATTAAGGCAAGATTAAAATGTGGTTATTTGATTACATACAAAAAATTTTGGCAAGGACACATTTGTTCAGTGGCATCAGGGACTCTTTTCTGTGCTGGCTGCATTTTCCCATTATGATTCTGTAAATGCCATTCAGTGGGGCTGAGGACACACTCTGATTGGGACCAGGTTTCAGCCAGGGCCCCATGTCTACTTCCCAATGTCTTCCACATCTTTGCTCATTTTTCTGTTAAGTATGGTGTCCTGACAATAAGGAAATGTATGTGTGTGTGTGCTGGGGGTAGGGGAAGGATATCCTAAATTCTGACTTTCTACTGGGCACGGCAGATGATTGTTCCATAGTAGATGTCACCTCACCACAGGCTAAGCAGATCATTCTCTTTGAAGTGGCTGGTGAACTACCTTGAGATCTATGCAACATATTTAACAGTAGCTCTTGGCTCCGGATATATAATTCCCAGGGTGGGCAATTCTTCGGCAGCAAAACCCACACTAATGGTATTTATTGCTTAATGTCTTTTTAAGGAGTCTATGCTAATGTTGGTGCTAGAATTAGGGGTTTCCTGGTGCTAACCCTCAGGCAACAGTGCCACTGTGGTCAGAGAGGGTGTTACTGGTGGTGGCCAGGGGTTAACGCCCTCTGCCTATCGGTAACTGGAATCAGTGCTCACTTCATGTGTTACAGATCTCAAATGGACTTAAACTCCAGGAAATGAATGTTTCATTGGCATTTTAAGACCAGTAATTGCAAACATTCCTTGGGGTTGTAATAACTTAAAACCAACTTGTCCTTTGTAGGATAAAGTAGAGATGAATCTGCTTGTTATAAGCCAAGTTATCCTCTGCAGTTGAATCACAGTGGGAAAGCTGCTCAAAGTAATAGAGTTGAATCTAATTTTAAAGAGATTCAAAAGAAATTTAGATTCTTTGCTATCAAGCTGTGACCAATTTGGAAAAATAAATAGCAAACAGAACCCCCTCACAGAGCTGACATTCTTTAAAATGTTTTATTTATTGTCTCTACTTTTCCTTTAATGGGAAAAATAAAAATTTCTTAGGAACTAAGATGGAATCCCAGTGTGTCCTTGGAACTGGGATTCATTGTTCCACTCCTTTTCCCAGGGCTATACTGAAAGGGCCATTTAGTGGCAATAATGTTTGGTGTCAACTCTAACCCAATGACTAACATTAGTTTCCAAAGTCATATGACCCTGGGCAATCCCTGCTACCTGAGAGGGACCATTTGGCCTTCAAGCAAATTCTTAGGCCAAGATTTGAAGTCATTACTGATAGATGAATACTTGGGTGCCTTTCCTTCTTACAGTGGGGAGCCCATAGGCAAAATGAGGCAAGCAGTAAATTAGATGTTTTTTGGGCCCATATTCATCTTCTAGTCTTAATTTCTTAGAGGAATCTTTAAGAAATTTTTAACTAGAGACATCCGTCCTTGCTTTATTTAAGGAGTGAACCAGGCCAGTTCTCTCTGCCTCTGTATGATTATGAGTGAATCAGAGAAATCTCTCCTCTCTAGCATGAAAAGAACTAGGGTTTCCACTTTCTATGGAAATATGTGCCAAACTAAAACCATGATGAAGTATAGCTTCATTTATGAGGTTGTGAGGGAAGGGTCAAAATGCTTATTTAAGTACACTGAATACTTTTATTTTGGGATTTCTAAGTGTGTATTGCTCAAATTAAACTCTATTATTTTAATAAGTAAAGCCAGTGAATCTGATAGGTTCAAAACTGAGCCGGTAGAAGGACTGTTCCTTCGGCTGAATGGGAAAGTGTTAACCTAGTGTCAGATAACTGACCATGACCTCATTTTGTGCTCTGATTTTTGTAATCCTATTACTGTAGATTGCTCAGCTATGTTCCCTTGCTAGAATCAAATACTTCTGGTACGAAAATCTACTGTGATACTGTCTTGTTCCCAGTTGCTGTAGGAGCCTGGAAGAAATGAAAGGGATTCTCCTTCTCCCTCTCAAGGAATTTGCCAAATCCGTATGCTTCTTTGCCTCAGGGTATTGCTGGTGACTTCTGTTTAAGAACAAAAGCAGAATTTTCCAGGGGCCAGAAGATACACACAACCCAAAATGGGGACAGAGAACGGTATGGGTGGGAAACCTAAGTTAGGAGAAACAGAAGTGGCCTAATACCAATGTCTGGGAGGGAGATTTTTTTTTTTTTTCCTATTCTCTTCCCACCCCAGGCATTGGGCTCTCAGCACTGGCCAAGATTCCTGCCCCAGTGTGGATGGAAGCAGTCCAGACTCCTGGCTTCGAGCAACATGTGAGCCTGACCCAAGCGGACCACTGGTGACCAGTAAATACTGAAGCTCCAAGGCTCTTCCTTTAACATACTGAATTAATGAGACCCCTATGGGCATCCCCTAAAATGACCGAGATTTAATTTCCCTGTAGCCTGAAAAAAGATCTAGAGCAGATTAAATTAGATTGGGGGTGGGGGGAGGAAAGGAGAGTTACTTCTTTGCACCTTAATATTCTCAACTAAAATTCATACCC
Source organism: Indri indri (assembly GCA_004363605.1). Taxonomy (NCBI): domain Eukaryota; kingdom Metazoa; phylum Chordata; class Mammalia; order Primates; family Indriidae; genus Indri; species Indri indri. The sequence goes on from RJWJ010011210.1 coordinate 18,865, forward strand.
ACAACACATACACCCGCCCCCCGCCCCCCAAATTCTTTGGAGGATTTTGGAAGAGTGCCGAATGGCATGTCATGATTTTTTAATTAGTTTAAATGACTTAGAAGCTGTAGTCTTGTAAAATGGGTTTGGGGGTTTACCTCTTCTGAAATACACCAGTTAAGAGACACTGACTGCACTGACTCCCTTTGGCTGCTCTCTTTTTCCTCCTCCTGTTTCCTGCCTTGTAGGGAAACTGAGCACATTCTTCTGGGAGGATGAAAGCTACGCTGCAGGAGGACTGTGCCCACGGAGGTGCCCCAGTCACTGGGGATATGATCCTTTCTCTTCTATGTACACGGTCCATGCATTTTGAATAGTAAACATTTTGCGTGAGAAAGACCCTTGCTTTATTGGTGTGAACTCCTAAGACTACTCAGAGCCTGGAATCGTGGTTCATAATGCTAAGCAAGAGAAATTTCAGAACAGCAGGGCCTTGCTTCTCCTGAGATCAGCAGAATGGTGATGAAAGGAGCTTTCAGTCTATAATCAGCACTGAAATAAAACTCCAGCTCTGTTTCAAAGTTCTGATTCTGACTGGAGGCTGACTCATTCCACCATGACAGGAAATTTGATTTCAATACTTACTTGGTACTTGACTCCAGTAAAACAAAGATTGAAAGCCAAAGTCAACTAGGATACACAGCAAGTTTGTGGACTGAGTAGATTCTCCTGACTGACGCTGGAATAAAGCCCCTCCAATGGAGGACTAGCAACCTTTCTAAGACCCGGTTACCAGTCTGTGCCTGCTGCTGTTTGAAGAAGAGCATGATTTTCTTCTTCCTTGGTGTCATCCCCTGCTGAAAGGTGCTCCAGATCCATGATTTAAAAGCTCATGCAGCTGAAAGCAAAGGCATGGCAGAGCCGCACCGTGCAGCCCCTGACACCACGTACCGTGCAGAGTCATGCAGACGCTCTTCAGTCAGCGTGTTAGAGGAAAGACTGATGCAGCTGCTGTACATCTCCTAGAGAGGTGCAATTAAAAATCATCTGAAAACATGCAACAAGCTCAGCACATGCACAAGTCCCAGTACACATGAAGCATGCAGGAGAGAGATTGGAGGACAGCAGCCTACTGTATACTTTAAGGAGCGTGGGAACCTGTGGAGATGATTCTTCTTTTACTACTGAGCTATAGGACCCATTAAGTTCCTAGGAAAAGTTTTATTTGAGCAATTTAAGTTTTGACATATTTAACCCAAAAGATCTGGTGTTTTCAGCTCGAGCATGCCTTTTCCTGATGAAACAAATACATGATAAAGTCCTTTATAACAAGGACAATTTACAGAGCAAAATTGATGTATAATTTTAAATTGGTGTTCAATTAATTAGAGGAATACTAACTAAAACTCGATTTGGGTGCTGCAAAAAGAATGTGGACAGTTTTTAGACCTCATTGTAATGGGCTTTTAACATTATAGCAAGTAATAAGTTATGAAGATTCTAACACTCCTCTGGGTGGTTATCTAGATTGCGTTGATAGATGATCTGAGTCATTCCATTCCACAAAGAGTTTTTCATTTTGGCTTCTATACCATTTTTTAATGGCATGGCAAGCACAGAGCATGCAGGAAACACTGCCTAAAAAGATGTTCGTATCTTATTCATTGGATGTAAGTCACAGATTATAGTGCACGGTTTTCCAATAAATGCAATTATAATATAAAATGTAGTTCATGGCACACTCTGCCGTCCCCTGCGGACTGGCAAGCACTTCAGACTCCTATAGGCTCCAATCAACGCATAGGGGTCTGTGTTGTAAAGTGCCCGTGTGGAGGTCCCTGTGGTGTACTCATTTCAAAGGTCATTCCAAAGTTGAATAGTTAAGTCTTTAGAAATAGAGTTTCTATTTATGTGCTTTTTAATCTGGGCCTGAGAATAAACTACCCAGTCCCATGAAGAGAACAAACTCTTCCTAAGACAGAATCAGTGCCAATGAAGGACCTTAATTTTGCATTGCTTGGTAGTTTCATCTTGCAGAAATGCTTCCCTGTCTAGGACCCCTAACACCCAAGGATTAAGCCATTTAGGGAAATTTAGGGACTGGAATATAATCTCCTGTGATTTATTTACCTTTCTCAGAATATTTGCTGAAGGAAGAGCAAGGGGTATATACTCTAACCTGACATGTCAGTAGAAACACATGAATTTGGCTTTCCATGCAGCCCTTTGGAATTTTTCTGGGGATTCCCTCAGGGTGGCACAGGTCAACAATCTTAGGGTTAGGAACCACATGATCAATTCAAGGGAAGAAAAAGGATAATCTCCAAATAGCACTCACTGCCTTGTTCTTTCCTTTGCTAGCAGAGCTCGTAGGGTTTCCTTTGGCATCTGTCGTCTTCCTTCCGAGCGAGGTCAGGGGCAGTGTGGAGGTCCTCAGCTGGCTGGCTGCCTGGTAGTTATTGTTATTGTTCTGGTTGCCACTTAGTGTCTCCATGATGGAGCGAAAGGTCCCAAAAGGCCGTTTCAGTTGATCCCCTGATTCGCTACTCGCAGGGGCCCGATGGGGAATCCTGCCCCTTTCTTTGTCTTTTTCTCCACTTAGTTCAGGGCTGGGTTGCTCCATTTGCACCACAGGCTCCTCAAAGGTAACTCTGAGTTTTAAGTTCTGAGACGTCCGGCGCTTGGAAGATGGAGACTTGAGGGCACTTTTGGGACTTGTGGCAACTTTCTGGGCAGCAGCGCTGTCAGGGCTGGTCTGAGTGGGGTCCCCCGAGGGCTGGTTCGGAGGAGTGCTCCCCGAGCCGGCACACTGGGATTCCAAGTCTGGTTCGCTGCTCTCCGAGGTGGGAGATGGGCTATGGCCGTCCAGGGATTTAGAGGCCTTGATACTAAAAGGAAACCTACGTCCTGATGTCAAGGTGTGTTTCTTGATCATCAAGTGTAAGCTTTCTGCACTGTCCATGCTCTCCACGCTTTCTACAATGGGCTGCGGCCTGGGCCTGTCAGCCTTTCTCACAGGGGTGTTCTTGGGGTCCTCGGAGTTGTTGGAGTCTGTGTCAGACTCGCTCAGCGACCTCTGCATCAGCTGCCTCAGCCTGGCTAACTTCAGTTCCCTCTTCTCCAGAGGGATCTTTTTTGAATTTCTAGAGGAAGCCTGAACATCCTGGAATTCCAAGGACAGCTTTTCCTGGGTGCAGACATTCTCTGAGATTTCTTTTCCCAATAACTGGCGTAGGATTTTATCAGAATCTTCGTCTTTTGTTTTGGCCCTAGCCCGGCTGGATGCTGACAGGCTTCCAAGAACCTGAATCCCTTCTTGGACTCCTGGTTTGTGTTTGGCTATAGACTCATCCTCTGCATCTGGAGATTTCCACTGGGACTTTCTCGAAGCAGGTGAGGATGGTGAACTGAAAAGAGGATGAGAAACACATGAGATGATTTCCTACTGGGTTAAAATGATGCAGCCACAAGTCACTTCATGGCCTTTACTGCTGTTCCTAATTTACAAATAAATAAGAATGGAATAAGAATAACCATTTAATGTTTTTTGAAAGCCATGTGCATACTTCACAGTAGCAGCCATAACCATTCATGCCTTATACTACATACTACTATGACTACCAAGTCTGTCTGTTGTTTTTTATTTTGCATGAATTTTCTTAATTAATCCCATTTTCAACAACCTTATCAAGCTATATATCCTTATTCCCATGTCATAGATGAGGAATTGAAGGACTCAAAAGCAAGTGACTTGTTTGTAGTGGTGGAACAAAGAAACAGCAGAGCCAGAGGTTAGTCCCGGCCTTCAGACCCTAGGTCTAGTGCCCACCGCATTGTGATTTCTCATTTTTTATCCCTTTTTATAAGAATACAATGTTTTCTGCTGTCATCCTCTTAAAACATATTAAAGGAAATCCAGAAGAAGGCTCAGAGATTTAAGATAGTTAAGAATTCTAAACACCAGTGTGCCCGGTATTACCTGGGTGAAGAAGGGAGTGATTTGCCCTCTGATTTCTGGGCTTCTAGAAGTTGTTGGAGTTGGTTCTGCAGCGTGACACGTTCCACTGTCTGTCTGGGGAACACAATCAAAACACATAAGCTCTCTGATACACAGCTATTGCTATACATTTGGAGGTAGAATTTCTTCATAATAATTTGCAGTAAGTTGCAATAAATTCAAAAGCTTTAAAATGTGCATAATCTTCATCCTTACTGTTCAGAAATTTTCCTGAGGACACAATCAACAGTACAGCCAAAAGATGTCTATTGTTAATATCGGTGAAAAACTAAGTAATCTAAATCCTTATCTATTAAGTCTGAGCAAACAAATTGTAATATTTGTATAATTACAGCTATCAAAAATGACAGTATGTTTGAATATCTATGGACGTAGAAAAGGTTTCCCTAATATACGTGTGTATATATATAAAGGATACTTATATATAAATATATATAAGGTGTATATAAAGTATATTTTCTTTAAATAAAAAAGGAAATTACAAAATACTATGTGTAGTATACATACAGTCCCTGACTTATCATGGTTCAACTTATAATTTTTTGACTTTACAATGGTGTGAAAGAGATACACATTCAGTAGAAACTGTATTTTGAGTACCCGTACAACCATTCTATGTTTCACTCTCAATATTCAATAAATTACATGAGTTATTCAACATTTTATTATAAAATAGGTTTTGTGTTAGATGATTTTGCCCAATTGTGGGCTCATGTAAGTTTTCTGAGCATGTTTAAAGTAGGCTAGGCTAAGCTATGATGTTTGGTAGGTTAGGTGTATTAAACGTATTTTTTTTTTTTTTTTTTGAGACAGAATCTCGCTCTGTTCCCCAGGCTAGAGTGCCGTGGCATCAGCCTAGCTCACAGCAACCTCAAATTCCTGGGCTCAAGCGATCCTCCTGTCTCAGCCTCCTGGGTAGCTGGGACTATAGGCATGCACCACCATGCCCAGCTAATTTTCTCTATTTTTAGTTGTTTGGCTAATTTCTTTCTATTTATAGTAGAGACAGGGTCTTGCTCTTGCTCAGGCTGGTCTCTAACTCCTGAGCTCAAGCAATTCTCCCGCCTCGGCCTCCCAGAGTGCTAAGATTACAGGTGTGAGCCACTGCGCCCGGCCTAAATGTATTTTTGACTTATGATATTTTCAATTTACAATGGGTTTACTGGGACATAATCCCATTGTACATTGAGAAGCATCTGTAATTTCATTTTTAAGGAGACACACACTTTCTCTCTTATATATATAAAACAATATATTTAAAAAGTCTGGAAGGATACACTCCAAAATATTACTTACTCTTTCTAAACTGTTCGAATTTTTAAAAATTAAATTAAATTTATTTTTTAGAGACCAGGTCTTGCTATGTTGCCCAGGCTGGTCTCAAACTCCTGGCTTCAAGTGATCCTCCTGCCTCAGTCTCTCAAAATGCTAGGATTACAGGCCTGAGCCACCACACCTGGCTTCATATTTTATCTTGTCATTGGCCCAACTACAACTGTCTACAGCATTCTGCTTTGGAGACAACTGAAGGACTGTTGTCCATTAGCATATATGTGTACTTTATCTTAGGATCATCAAGAAAGAAAGATGCCAAGACCCTGACCTTGAACAGTTCACCAGTAAAATAGCTATTGTAGTATTTTCAGATTTCATGCTATAGAGACTGAGGAGAATGTTTTGTGACCTTTTCTCTGAGTATGAACCTTTAGAAAACACATTCTATTGGATTATTTTACAGCTCCTCTTTATGAATATGTCCATACATTACTAGAAGGAGTAGGCATTGGTACAGAATTTTTGGAAAGATATTAGTTAACATCTATCCACGTTTTAAACATGCATGCCTTTTGTTCTATTACAGCAATTCCTTCTCTAGGAACTTATTTTTAGAAATATCTATACATGTACATAAAGGTATATGCACAAGTGTGTTCACTATGGAAAGATAATGTATTGAGTTATTAATTTGTGTGCATTTTTCCTTCAATTACATTGAGACCTTTAAGCTCATCTAGTTCATCTTACCTGGGGAAGTTTTGTGTAACTGGGCAGAGGATGCTTAGTGGTAGCCTGTTTATTTTTTAAGTTTTAAATTTTATTTATTTTTTCTAGTAAAAGGCTAAACTCATTAAAAGGATTATTGTAGGTATTGGCAGGGGGAAGAGATGGAGGGGCACAGAGACTTGTAGCTCTAAGAGAGATAAGAGAGGTTTCCCCAAGCTTAGAGAAGAGACAGAGGGTCCAAGGCCTTATCGTACTTTTGCTTGAATTATAACCACTTAAGGCCTTTTACCCACCATAGGCTTTTTTTCAAATGAGCTGTATTCAGACATATAAAACTTACATATCTAAAACTTAAAGGTAAGACTTTATGTTTTCCCTCTAAAATTTAATTTTTAAGGTTCCTCCTCCTAGTCGGTCAACACTGCTTTGAATATTGATTTCAATTTTTCAGGGACTCCTCCCCAACATGGCAACTGTAATTTAAATGGTGTGTTTGCCAAGGACTGGCCTTGGTCCCCTCAGGCGGGCATTAGATTCTTAATCCTTCAACTTGCCAGAGACCTACTTGGTGAACTCCCATTTGGCCCCTCTTTCTCCAAACATATCATGATAATCTCCCAGAAATACCTCTCTGACATCCAGAAATGCACTGTGTAACAGTTTAATAATCTTATCAAGGAACGAACTGACTTTAGTTAATCATAGAGTGTTTTAAATAACTTCACGCTGACTGAACACTATTTCATATTCTGAGGATTCATGAATCATCTGCTTAATTTTTTCTTTGATTTTTACAAGACAAAAATTTAACAAAAATTGGACAGTGACTATGTCTAATCCACAGGGCTAAAAAATTACATGGAACTGTAGTAGAAATTGAAAATAGAATAGCTGCTGGAGTAAATGGTTACATATTATCGTCATCATCTACTCAACTTCTTCCTTCAAAGATTCCCTAGCATATTTTTCTTCTTATATGTTTTGGAAAAGTTTCATGTCTTCCTTTAGTTAACTCACCAGCCCAGCTGAGTTCCAGCTCAAAAGCTTTGTCCTTAAATTCATCATGTACTATGCACATTTTATTTGCCACTTGTTCAGCAATATCACAGCAGGTCATTGCTTTCACCTGAAGCGTTTCTACTTCTGTCTTTGCAGCTTGCCTGGCTTTGCCGATGGCACAGCCCCAATAACTGCGTGAAACACCTGACGGGTCAGTCCTGTCGAGTTGGGCATCGTCATTCACACTGTAAGACCCTAGCAGCCAACTGCAGCCAAGAGGTCTAACAGCTCTGTAGAAAGTATATGCATATATGTATGTGGCTACTCCGTCTGCAAGATGTCTTAGTGGAATGTTGTAGCCAAAGGTAGATCTAAAGTTGAACGCTTCTTGTCTTGCTGCGTCTGCTAAAGAATGAGCATTTACCAAGAAACCTGCTTCTGCCATTCCAACATGCTGATCGACATTAAAAAGTCATTTGTTGGAATCCTCTTGGTAAAGTTTGGAAAGGACTAATTTTTCCGCCCCAAGGACAACACCATTTTTACATCTGATTCCAATAGCTGCACTACTATTTTCCACAGCCTTCATAGCATATTCAACTTGAAAAACTCTTCCTTCTAGAGAGAATGAAGAGGCTGACAGGTCATACCCAGTACCGACTGAGCTCATCATGCTAAAACCAGTGCAACCTGTAGGGCTTCCAGGCCTAAAGCCGTCTGCTTTATTTTTATAATAAATTTGCTAGTGATGGTCACCAGATTATTTATCTATAATTTCCCAAACACCTTTTCCTTTTTGAGAAAACTAAGAAACTGGTCCATCTCTAGCTTTTCTCTCTCTCTCATGCGCTATGATTTCCTAGAACATTGGGGACAGTAGTTGGGAGATGACGCCGCGTGTGCTGTCAGCACCTTGACATGTAATCTGGCCCTGAGCTGTGACACAGAGGGAGGCTCTCTTTCCCTGTGCCCCGTGGCCTACTCTCTGCTCGGGAGCTCTACACTTCGTTGTGTGAATATCATCTTGTCTCCGCAGAGATGGCATCTTCAGCATGAGCCCCGGCTGTGAGGACTTGGGAACAGAAGACGAGGAGAACGCCAGGAATTCCCTGTACAGCTGGAATGAAGGCGGCTTACCCCAGCACCTGGCTGGAACATAAGCACAACAATAGCAAGTCAGACTTTGTTCTCACGGAACCAACAGGCACTTACTCCTTTAGCTGCTTGGTTAACTTCACCACCTGCGAGGCCAGCGACATGCAGGTCTCCACCACCACCAGGTACCTGGAGCACAGGGTGTGACCCTGCCGCTCGGCGCTCTGGGAGGGCTTTTCCCCGGCGTGGTTCTGCATGGTGACGTTTGCTCCATATTCAACTAAGGTCTGCCAGAAAATGCAGAGACATGTGATTGTATCAGGACCTCCCTGTAAACGTTATTTTTAAGTGACTGTAACAGAATGTTGAACAGGACTTTTCCTGTTATTCCAGAACCAGTTATCAGAGCCCACGGTGTCGGGGCCGGGGTAGAGCAGCAGCACATACAAAAGAGCCTCTAGTGACCTTTCGGCAGTCGGTATCAGGCACCTCCCTTCAGAACCTACAAAGACGGAGCAGAACCGAGCCTGCCACTACCAATCCCCACCCGCAGCCTACAGAAGGAGGGGGCTGGTAAGGGGAGGAGGTTCTGCTGTCTGTAGAGTCCTTTTCTCCATGAGATAAGGAGTGCAGTCTTTGTGGGCAGATGTTTTGTTCCTTTTGATAGTTTGGCTCCAAGGGAATCATTCATAAAGTCAGGGATGCCTGTAAGTCTGAGAGAGTGGAATTTTACCTCTTCCTATTTGCTCGTGTGCTGGTCACTGCTTTCGGAATGACGCTTGCTGATCTGTGGCTGAGCCTACCTGATCAGGAGTACAAAGAACTGGAGAGAAATGCCATGGCAGAGAGCGGAGAGGCTGGGAAGCAGCCCCCAGTCCCGGTACGTGCCATGGCAAAAGCGTGCCCATGGATTGAGCAGACTTTGCAGAAAGAAGCCTGCTGTGAGCTTGTTACCAGCCCACTAACCAGGAGAGGGTCCTCCAGTAGCAGTCGGCAGTGGGGGGCACCGCTGGTGGGGGAGCTCTGTAGGGGAGGAGGAGGTAACGCTGGGCCCAGATCTCCCTGTCAGGGACCAGTGTGAGGCTCCAGAGAGCCCTCTGAACACCCTCCCCTTGGCTCCTACCAGACAGCACCTGAAGGCTGCCACAGAGGGCAGCCGTAGCCACAGTCAGCCAAAGGAGCAGTGACAACTGTCAGAGAAGTGCCATTCCTTTCCCAGTTAAGCGATGAGGCATTTGACTTTTGTCCCTGACACCACAACCCAGAAGGGATGGGGGAATAGGAGCAAAAGTGTGTAAAAAGCCAGTCGTGCCTCCTTGCCCATTCCAAGTCCCTTGAACTTAGAGTCTAACCTGGGCTGGGAAGAAGAATGTTTCGAATCAGAAATAAGATTGAGATTTTAAACTGGTTTGGAGTAAATTTTAACTGTCATAAGCAAGCACAAAGTTACAGAATCTGGCCAAGGTATCATTAGTAGAGGAGAGAGAGATTTGATGGAGCATGTTGAATCAATAATTCAAAGAAAAACCCAAACCACTTGTTTTGTGTTTATACTGTGATATCATTAGATTCCACAAAAAGTTCTTATGTCAATATTAATCGACCACCACAGTCTGCTCTACTCTTCGACAATATCATGATGAGATTGCAAACCTCCGGATTTATTTTGGTAGTGAGTAGTGTTTTTCCTTGTAAGCAATATTTGTAGTATTTAAATTCTTAGACTACTTAGACTCAGAGGTTGCTAAGAAGCTTCATTTCCCTTCTGTTTATGATCACTCCCCATGAAAGGTCAATTAGCCATGAAGTCACTGCCACTTGCCTCACAGGATTGTCACAGAGACCGTGCCGGCGCTGAGCTCTCGAGGTGCTGAAGAGACTCAGTATAAACATACACTGTTATTACGCCCCCTTTTCTCTGACCTCTGCAGTTTTCTTTCCACTGTTTTCCTTACTCAGCCCCCTCCTTATCTCACGGGTTCCCTTGCTCACTCTCAGTCTCTTTTCATCTTTTTTTTTAATCTTACACCTTCTTTTGTGATTATCCAAGTTTCCACATGCATGGCATCTAGTGCCAGAAGTGTCATTTGGCAAAGTGCAGTGATGAATACCCTGGAAGGACAGACGGTCTTTCTTCACATACTAAAAAGAAAAATAACTAAAATCTCAAAGAGAATTAGTGATACCAGCTGGTTTTCTTTGGCTTTCACTCATTTATTAGCTGATAAAAGGTTTATTTCAAGACTATTAAATATTAGAGTGTTTTGTGAAATGGAAAAGTGTAGTTTTCAGTGTTTATTCAGTTACCATTCCTCCACACAAAAAATAGTGCTACTTCTTTAATCTTTCAGCAGATTCAGTGAAGAATTTAAATTTCTCTCCTTTATGTACTCTCTAATTTCTTATCATTCCTTTTAAAACTTGGTGCCTTAAATTAGAAGGTGCATGCTTTGCCAACAATAATAGGGAAACTTTCGGATACCTGGAATATTTCCTATCAAGTTAGTTCTCCAAAGAGTAGTTTCATATGAGTAAGCCCTCTAGAGAGATTTCTGCTGTGGCCTCTGCTTTTTGTTTTTATTAATCTCTTGCCTTCTATATGTACAGTTTTCTCATGTATCCTCCTGGCCTTTCCTAAGTCCTCTCTGCCTGCCCGAGCAGCTGGTTCTCCTGGTCCAGTTTTGTGTTTCGGAGAGTCCACCTTGCACACAGCATGGCCTCAGCTAGTACCTGTTGTGTAAATGAGCACACTGAGTTTGCCATATACGAAAACATCACGTAGATAAGGCCACAAAGAGTGCTTTCTTGGAGGTGGAAAATGTGTCATATGTTCCATGTTACATACACACATTTTGAACTGTATGACTGTGCTGAGGTCAAAGTATTTTCTCTAAACATGACCTTCAACCATATGTTGTCAATTTCCCTTTCCTGCATCCCAGGCAGCTATGGGAACAAATCCCTAGGGGATGGGTCATTTTCAATGATAAGAATGGATTTGTCTGATTCTGGTAATTATGATTTATGTTTGGAAATAAAATTCCAGGCCAAATCCAAGCTTCAACTTTATTTCTAATTCAAAGCTTCTCCTCTCCTCACACTGCCTCGCCTCTTCCACTGGCTCCTTTTCCTTCAGCTGTCCTCTCTCTTTGCTCTAGCGCTGAGGCCTTCACCGTTTTCTAGGTGAAAAGGTCTGTTTGCTTTTTATGTTCACACATACCCCAGACTCTTCTGGAGATGCCCCTCCGCCCCGCCCCCATTGGGCTTTCCCGCCACGTGCTGCTCTGATGGCGGCACTGGGTTTGGCTCTGCTTCGGGCAGTCCTGCATTTGGCGGAGGGAGGAGACGCCGCCTCCTCTTCCCACAGGAGCCCCCAACTCTCCCAGCGGCCCTCTTGGAGCACCCCTCCTGTGGCTTGGGGCAGGAGCACAAGCCTCCCTCCCCTCTCCTGTGGCTCTCCTCCCCAACTTTTTGACATCATTGCACACACTGGACACGATACTATCTGGAAGACATGGGGCTAAAAAGATGAGGTTACTTGGGGCTGTTGGGTGGAGTGGTTGGACAACAAAGACCCTGGCTGTCCTGCCCAAGGGCCGAGAGGATCAACAACTAAGCCTTGCCACCCTAGCCAATTCTTGGCCTGTTTGAATACCATCGAGAAACTCAGTTCTACTACAGAAAAAGGGAGAAACCGTAGTATTCTTTTTCTAGACTACCATTCCCTACTAGAAAAAACTCTTCTAATCCATTCCTGAAAAATCTGTCCTTTTTTTCACATACCTGGGAAGGAAAGATGTGCCAATGAGGGCATGAACTGTCTGCCACCTGACAGACTGAGAGATGTCTGTCCCTGGTGTCTTGAGACTGTCCTCAGCATTGGGACTTTAGAGTAGTGTTTAGGGAGCAGGAAAAGTCCCTCTCAACATTCTGTGACCCTCAAGGAGAAACTCTTAGGGCTATATATACCTACATTTGTGTGGCTTTCTAGAAATACAAATAAATCAATATAATTCCTTATTGTCTACTATAATATAAAAGGTGACTTAATCCAGACATTCTCCCAGTGAACAAAATATCAACTTTTTTTCTTTTATTACTTGATACACTCAATTCTCTCTGCAAAGTAGCAGGGGTTGTGTACCTGTATGCACCCAAGGTAGCCATGCTGTGAGGCTACGTGAACGGCACTGTTGCCGTCCTGGTCCACTTCATCCAATGAGATGCCCTGTTCTTGCATAAACTGAAGAAGCCACAGAAGAATCTTTTCCTATAAACACAAACAAAGTTGGAATTAATAGAATATCATGAGAGAAGTAAAATATAAAGACAGAGGAGAACAAAACTCTAACTTGTGAAGCTTAAAGCCAAGCTTCCCATAGCAAGAGAAAATTACCATTCAGTATGAACTGAAAATCCACAAATCTTTGACTGAAATGAAAGGAGGAGGATCCCACAGTGAATTTTAAGAGAAGAAAGTTACCTTGGAAATGCTCTTGTTTTACTTATTCTATAGATGGGAAAATAAATTCACAGAAAGTTTGAGTGCCTCCTCAAAGACAAAGAGCTAGACAGATCCAAAGTTTTAACGGGAATCCAGGTCTTTTGATTCCAAGGTTCCCAAAGCGATGTTTTTGCTGCTGTGTTATACTGCCTGTAGGCTTCAGGAATATTATCATAAAACTTAGACTATTGAGATAACTAGCTTCTACTTTAAAGTTTATAATTAAGCATAAGCGATTGCCTTCTCAATCCCATACCTCCTGCAATCGACAGGCTTACAAAAAGAGGCAATGCCTTACTTTGCTAAGTATAAGATAACTGCTAAGAAATAATACCAGGACCCTCTTGATTTTTCTGACCAAATGTTGGTGGCATTTTAAAGGTAAAGCTTTATCTTCCTTCATGTTAAAGGGAGGGAACCAAAAGCTTTGAACACAAACTTTTCAAAAAGCAAAGACATAGAACAGTCAGTACGTTTTGTCATAATCCGTTTGGATTTTACCCACTGAGTGTTTGTGGTATTTTCATGTTATGCTTGGCCTTTGGAGAAGGCAGGGGGATGGGATTTCACTATTTTAAAATAGAAGAATTAAACATAAAGTTAAAAAAATATGAGGGTGGTAAAAACAACAGCATGAAGTTTAGTGGGTGGAATTTGACATTTAAAAAGATGATCATGTGTTTGCAATAGCCTTGAACTTCTTTCTTCTTAGCCTTTTAAAGGATTTTTTTTTTCCAGTTATTTGCTCGGACTGGTCATGAACTTTTATGCTTTTCTGGATTAAATTTGCCTTCATCTTCTGAACATGCCAACTAATCTGCTAAAGGAATGTTGGATAAAAACAGCCAACTCCTTTAATGTTTCACCTCTTGTGCTGGGGAACAGGGCGCTGTTTATAAAGGTATCTGAGACATCAGGGACAGACTGAACATTTGCACCATACTTTTCCCAAATGAGCAAGCAAGGGGTAAGACCCTTAAAGAGCAGGAAGAGAAAAATGTAATCAATGCCTACAACCTACCAAGAATGCACCCGGGAAAGCAGGGCGAGTGTTAGCTGCAAAAGCAGACAGACTCTGTAGGAAATGAAACTCTCAAGGGTCCCTAGAGAGTGAGGTGGAACAGAGGCTGGAGGCTAGGGCTGGAGTTACAAGTTAGATAAGGATAAGCTGATGTGCTCAACCTTCTTCACAGGCAAACCTGGACGAAGTTGATGCTGATATTTGGATCAGAGCAGGTGATATTTTCACAAGCATGAGGTAAAATCACTTCCTTTGTTTTTCCTTATTAGGTAGGGCGAAAATACTGGATTACTTTTATTTGGAGATAGATGATTGTACCATGTGATTTTTTTTTTTTTTTTTTTTTTGGTAGAGATGAGGTCTTGTTATTTTGCCCAGGCTGGTCTTGAACTCCTGGGCTCAAGCAATCCTTCTACTTTGGCCTTCTAAAGTTCTGGGATTACAGGCATGAGCCACTACATCCAGCCTCCATGACCCTAACTCTTTAAAAATCTGGATGAATGGGAGTATCTCAGGATAAAAGATATAATCAACCAGTGTGAGGTTAATGCCTAAGACATATGGAAACTGCACTGCGGCAGGTTGTTGTGATTCTACCAATGACAAAGATGGCCCTAGGGGAACAAATCCTCTTTAATGGGTCAGTCCCAAACTTATGGTGACTTGGTTTGTTCCATTGTGTTAAATCACAGCCTCTTAAAACTGTGGAGGGGAGAGGTTTTAGGGAATCATCCAATGCAAACAGCCTTATTTTATAAATCAGAAAACTGAGGGAGAGGACAATGGCATATAATAAGTGCCATTTAATGCCATTGACAGGTTCTTGAAAATTGCGACTTTAAGCAAAATGACATATAACAAAACCAATTTACCAAAGGTTCATTGATATAAACAAGAGTTAACTTTCTATGGCAAACTTCTGGTAACAAAAACATCACTAAATATCTAAATAAAGACCAAACGCTTTTAATATTAAACACTGAAATAAATGTCAGCTACATATACATTTAAGAAAGATTAATAAAAATAAGTAAGATAATTATTTACCCAATTATCCCAGCTGAGGATAGTGGTGGTCACAACCCATCCCAGCAGCTCAGGGCCGAGGGCAGAAGCCAGCCTGGACAGGAGGCCACCCCATTGCAGGTGCACTCATAGACACACCCCCACTCACTCACACTGGGACAATGCAGACATGCCTGCTCACCTAACGTGTATATCTTTGGGATGTGGGATGAAACCGAGCACCCAGAGATCCACACAGACATGGGGAAAACGCGCCAACTCCACACAGACAGATTCCAGCCAAGAATCATTTTTTTTTTCCTTTCTCATCCATGTTACAATGAAACAACATTGAACAAATGACATTACTCAAGGACCCGCTGTATTCTCTGATATTCTAGCAGCTTCTTTCTTTAGCAAGGAAAGCTCAGAGGAGTTTAAGATATTTCAAAATGGTTTATAGGTGCCTTCTTGTCAGGTGTATTTCCATATATTTCAGACCAAATTAAATATTATGGTGGGAATATCTATTCTACATGCCCAAAATGCCATTTACTAAGATCACAGTGTTTTGATTTTAGTAATGGGGTTATAGGCCATGGATTACTGCATTTCCTAAGACTAGAAATTTTCCCATTGTAGAAATCTGGGGGAGAATCTAGGGCCTTGGACTTTTCAGGGGCTTGATAACATGGGAAAACAAGTCCCACAGGGCGTGTATGAGGCAAGAGTTGCCTTGGCTCCTGAGGGCTCTCCAACTCAGGCTCAAGCTGTGTTATTACAATAACCTGCTTTCTTTTCTTATAATGGCATGGATAACTCTTTGTCCTTGCAAAAATGAAGATTCTACCCAATTCAGTATGCAAGACTTACATAAAGAAAGAGTCATTATTTGATTGTTCAGAACATGATGGGTTTTGCCCAGCACCTCAAATCCAATTTTGTATTCTCTGTAGGACAATTTAAGAGTAAGAATTTAAAATAAGATGATATGAAATTGGCCTTTCCCCTGAAATATGACATGGAAACATAAATGTCCCATCACACTGAGCAGAGAAGTACTACCAACAGTGACTGGCTGGTTGTACACCTGGTCTTCTCACCACCAACACTTAGGATTTCTGAGGTGAGTATGGAGATGGCTAAAACCTCTGGTTATGGTAAAAGCCTATTTAACATGCACTTTGAGAAATTCTGCTATGATTTTAGAAAACATTCCTGTGGAGATGCACAGTCCTGTAATTCAAACAGTAATACATTGACAAATACTTCATGAGGAGGACAAAACAAATACAGCTATTTTCTCCCACTAGGAAGGCCCCTACTAATTAGATATATGCAGTGGTGTGCGCCTCCCCTTAGCCCTTCAGTGAGTGCTTTCTCCCTCCCTCCCTCCCTCTCTCTCTCTCTCTCTCTCTCTGTCTACAGGAAGAAGATGTTAAAGGAAGAACGTAACTTCAGACCTTCATTTCCCCGTAAGCACTGCTTTCAGAGAGCGTCGAATGCAGCCACAACTGTGCGCAGCCCTTCTGTATGACCTGCTTCACAGAACGCCTCTCCGACGTACGGTCATCCATGCACCCACACATCCATCTAACTAGTCAACTTTCATCTACCGACTGAAAACTTCCCTCACGTACCAGTTTCCTCTTCCAGGGATTTTCTACTGTTTTTGTAACCTGTTTTAATGTTGTATTTTATGTGTTCCTAAGGGCAATGAAAGTTGTTTAAAGAGGCAATTAATTCATGTAACCTATGAGATTGGCTAGACAAAGGCTAATAAAAATGTAATTGAAAAGTATGTCACAGGTTTACTGCTGGTGTCAATAAAATCTCTATAGTTTGTGGTATAATCATAAGTTCTAAAGCAGTCAGCTTTTTCTGTGATCACAGATTATCAAATCTAATATGCCATCAATTACAAGATTCATTCCAGTTTTTGAGACTTTAAAATGTTAAAAAAATGGCCAACAATAATTTCATCGTGTTATTTATTATAAGACACATGTAGAATCCAGAGATGGTAAAATGTTTAAAAAAATTACATCTAGGAATTTACTAAATAGGTTATGACCTAAACAATTCTTTGGAACCTGTTATATTTTACTTACGGTAAAACAAGTAAGTGGAATAATACCAATGGCAATAAAAACAATAAATTAGAAGAGATCCAATAGTCATAATAGCCAACATTTATCTAGTGACTGCCAAGTGCTGGGCAATGTGGCATTTCTCACTTAGTCCTCAGAATAACCCTGTGGGGAAGGTTCTATTATCCCCATTTTACAGATAAAGAAACTGAGGTCCAGGGAGACCTTTTCTTTTCTTTCTGTTTCTTTTTTAAAATAAAAGTATCCAAGCCCGTCGAGCTAGTAAATGGTAGGGCTAGGATTAAAACCAAGACAGCTTGGCTTAGGAACTGATGTTCTTCATAACTCTGTTTTCTTTCTTCTGAGCACGAATATCCGCAACTGCTCATTCCCCCGTGACCGCCGACTCTAAAGGACATGCTCCCTTTGTGCCGTCAAAGAAGTCACGATTAACTGCCTGTCCGTCTGTGGGTTTGTGGAGCTCTGTGTCAGTTACGCTTTTGCAAGATCAGTACTTGGAGAACAGATGGATGCTCATACTAATCAAAGATTTTTCCATTTTGCTTTCATCCGCAATCGCAGCCCTTTCAGCACTGTTCACTTATTTCTGTCCCGTGACAGTGAAACAATTAAGTCAAGGGAATATTTCTCCTTTTTAAAGTAAATTGTGGAAAAGCGACAACTACAGCACAGCCTGCGGAAGCACCCCCTCGCCAGCGTGCCTATCGCTGCTCATGACCGTTCTTAGGAATTGCCGACAAGCCTTTTCCTTTTTCAAAAAGTTTTCTTTAAAAAAATCCAGATCAGGGTAGACATTTAAAATGTAGAATAAGCACAGTGTAGGCAAAGTAAAATGCTGAATGCTATGATGCAGGTTGTTTTTGCAAAAGAATCTCTTGACCAAAGTTATGTGAATGATTCAGAAACAAAAGTAATCATAGATCTGATGTTTGACGTTGAAGGTAACCCTGAGCCCACTGGACCAATGACCAATGCAGGACAGCCTGAAGCCCCTGAGCAGCGGAGGGCAGGGATTTGCTGCGAGAGCCTGGGAGACACAAGCTGAGCCTTCATGCTTGCATAGAACAGCCCAGGTTACACAGGCGGAGCTTTGAATTGATATAATTCTGTCTCAATTGTTTTGCCAGCAATGCCTTTCTCAAGGGACAGCAGAGCAAGCCTAGCCAAGGACACCCTGCGTGTTCCTTGGGTCTCTCTGAGGCTTCCACCTTCACACTTCCTGTGGCTAGTCCTGCTAGGCACAGTCAGGCAATGAAATAATTGCCCCCTCTGAGACTTCATGTGTCAAGATGAGGAAAATCGATTCTTATCACCGAAAGATCTATCACTCCAGGAGACCACTAAAAACTGTTGGCTACCCCCGTGGTACTGGAGTCTTTAAAGGTAATTTTTACAAGAAAAAGAACACAAA
Source organism: Indri indri (assembly GCA_004363605.1). Taxonomy (NCBI): domain Eukaryota; kingdom Metazoa; phylum Chordata; class Mammalia; order Primates; family Indriidae; genus Indri; species Indri indri. Next base: position 37,012 of record RJWJ010011210.1, read on the forward strand.
TTGGGAGTCAAATATAACCCATTCTTTAAGAATCTATATGAAGGGCAGAGGGCAACTAAAATAAACCAAGAGAGGAATTTTCCTCTGTACTATGATTTCCAGAGTTATTTACTGAAGAAACAAAAGCAGAACATATTCAAGTGCCTGCTTGATGTAGAAAAACTTGCATGTGCTGAATCCATTAAAAAACTGTTCAATAACAGTCTTCCTTGTGAAAATATTAGCCTTGTAATGGTTCCAAGTTCAGCATCTCTGCAGGTTGTCTGTTACCTAAGTGGCTGTGGTACGATGGCTGGACAGGATTCACAGTTCTAATGGACTTCTACATTTTCCACTTGGGTAGGATGCTCTCCTAAGGGCGCTCCTGGAATGCCCCCCTCAAAGCTGTATTTCAAGTCTTAAAAAATGCTTATCAGCTTGAAATAATAGCTTGAAGATTGATACTAGTATGAAGCAAATGTTTGACACAGCTTTTCAAATAGGTCACTAATTTCCATACTTTCCTATAGTCCAGCCAAGAAATCCATGCTATCACCCAACCAGTCCCAGAAAGGGCACTTTCTTTTTGTTCTGGCCAACAGTTTCAAAATTATGAGAAGCCTGCTGTGAGAGTTGAATAAAGAAACTGGCATAAATAAGCAACATTTCCCATGACAAAGAGTGCTGAACGCCCAATTATTTACTTGGGGTCTCAGAACAGCCATGCAATCCTTTCCTCCTTTTCTTTGGCAAGCTCTAGCAAAAGTACAGGCAGCCTTTGCACTAATATCTAAAATTCCTCGTTAGACTTTATACAAGCAAATGAAATCAAAGACATGAAACAATGATTCACACAATTTGATAAAATTCTGTTTTATACTGAAAATGAGATATGAAGATTAGAAGTGATCAAATTCTTCTGGTCATTTGAACATTCTATTTTCTCTTTTGCCAATACAGATGCTCCTCAACCTACAAAGAGGTTATGGCCTGATAAACCCATTGTAAGTGGAAGATATTGCTACACCAAAAATGCATTAATACACTGTAGAGTACTGGCTGTCCCCCTCATGAGTGCATGGCTGACTGGGAGCAGCGGTTCACTGTTACTGCCGGGCATCATGACAGAGTATCACACCACATGTTGCCAGCCTAGGAAATGATCAAAATTCAAAATCTAAAGTATAGTTTCTACTGAATGTGTTCTTCCTTCACACCATCATAAAGTCAAAAAACCATAAGTGGAACCATGTAAGTTGGGGACCATCTATATAAGCAAAAAATGGCATTCTTATGTACTGCCTATGAACTAGTACTGGTAGTTTTTAGGATTCTGTGGATAGGGACTAGTAAGTACAATGCACAAAGAAAACAGAGTAGTTATAGCATTTCGAAGACAGCAGATTTTATAAATTTTAAATGTTCTATCTGCTCCTTTCTTCATTTCATATACTTAGTACAGTTGCTCATTTCTTCAATGAGCTGTGTAAGGTACTCCAAATATCACAATGTATCCTTAGGTAAAATTGAAAAAAAAAGTCTTCTTCAGGTAAATCAATGCCACTGTAAATAAGCTGTAAAAATTATCTATACGGATGGAGACAAAACAGAATCTGGCCCTGAAGTCAGAGGAGCTGAATTGAAATCTCATCTTTGCTCTTACTAGCCAGTAGATCATGGGCAAGTCATTTAACTTTCTATCTTCAGCCTCCTCGTCTATAAAATAGAGATAAAAACAAGATCTCATAGAGGTTTTTTTTTTGTTTTTTTTTTTTTGAGACAGAGACTTGCTCTGTTGCCCCAGGTAGAGGGCAGTGGTGTCATCATAGCTCACAGCAACCTCAAACTCCTGGGCTCAAGCGATCCTCCTGCCTCAGCCTCCTGAATAGCTGGGACTACAGATGCATGCTAGATGCCTGGCTAATTTTTCTATTTTTAGTAGAGATGGGTTGGGGTCTTGCTCTTGCTCAGGCTGGCCTCAAACTCCTGAACTCAAGCAATCTTCCCGCTTCAGCCTCCCAGAGTGCTAGGAGTATAGTGTGAGCCACCGTGACCAGCCTCATAAGGTTGTTTTGAGGAATAACTCAGATAATTTACAAAAAAAATCTAATGGCATGGTTCCTGGCACACATGGGAAAAATTTTATATGTATATATAATATATATATATATACTAATTGAAGTTACCATGGCTAACATGACTCCCCAAATTGTGGTATAACAGAGGTAAAGGCTTGAAAAAGGACAAAACATATTATAAGTTGTCTCTTTATCCCCAATATCTCTCAGTCTTTTTGGAAATTAAAACTCACATTCCTGCCCAAGGCCAGTAATCAGAGGGGCAGAGAAATGTTTTCTGTTCTTTGTTTTCTAGTATCTTAAACCACAGAAGATGGCTCAACAGAATTATCCAGGCAAAGGTCATGGAATCATCTTCACTGGATATAAAGTCGATCAGGACCACCAACCATAGTTAAACAGCAACAGCCTGAAGCTGAAAACCCCCTTGAAAAGCTCTGTATTTCTGCTTAAAGCGGGGGTGGGGGGTGGGGGGTTGGGAGTGGGGGGGTGATGGTTCTTTAAGACAAGAGTCTGCCATCCTCCTCATTTGCTGGCAAATTATTATTAATAATAAACTTCTCTTTCCTTTTTCTCAAACCACTTGCTCTCATTCTTTGTTCAGCCTTGGGGACAAGTACCAAACTTTTGGTAACAGAATTTGGTGTCCCCAGGTAGGCCTATCCACACTCCAGTGGAATGGCACCCTGTGACTGCTGCCGTGGCTGGAAGAGGTGGGGACATCCCTGGGTCAAGCCACGGGTCTTTGCCAGTAGGAGCACCGGCTTTTCAGGGTGAGAGAGGGAGGGACCACCCATCCCAGCAGCTGCTGGAGCCTGTTTAGCTCCAGGGAACTCCTGTCTCTCCATCCCCAAATTAGATGCAATGACCTGAACCTTGTTGAGGAAAAGGAAATGGATTTGGGAAGAGTCACGACACCTTGGCCCTTTTGGTAAGTTCCCCAGCGTGCATGCCGAGACCCTTGATTCCGCCCATTTGGGGAAGGTTGTGAACCTTCCAGCCCTGTGGTAGGTCATTTGTAGGCACTGTGGGGCTGGAAGTCAGGGTTGAGCAGAACTAGGGAACCCAGGAAATTCATTCCCTTTTGGATTAGCAGAAGTCAGTTTTCATGTTAGGAGAATTTGGTTCTCATTTGCATGGTTCCCATTTGTTTGGTAAGGCTTTGGCATTTGAGATTGTTTGTGTTGGGAAGTGCCTATATTGTCTACTTGTCAATTTGTGTTTGTTGTTGTTCTGAGTTTTGTTTCAACATGAGAGGTTCTATTTTTAATCCATCTGAAACCCCCCTTAGGGAGAATCTTGGCTGACTGGTTAACTTATAGCTATAAGTCTATGTGTAAAAGGAGAATGATGTTATTGTAATACTGCTTGGCCAATGTGCATGGTGGAGTACGAGGAGAAATGGCTGTGGAATGGAACCCAAAATTATTATACTATCTTACAACTGGAATTGTTTTGTCAAAGGTCAGGTAAATGGGACAAGACCCCATATATACAATCTTTCATGCAATTGAATAATATAGAAGCTGAAAGGCCTGGGACAACATTAATGGTAAGGACAGTCAGACCCCAGGTGATAAACTGGGGAGGAATTAACCAGGTTGGATTTCATGAGCCCTTTCAATCCAAACCTCACAGAACGCACTCCCCTGCCACCAGCTCCACGCCTGGTGGGGAAGGTGCAGTGGGCTTGGCCATGCTTGAGCTTGTGCTGCTGGGGTCCCACTGCCCTGTCTGCCATGGCCTCCCATCCCTGCTGGAGCCCTGAGGCTGGCCAGAGAAATTGCCCCATGCAGAGTTAGGCCTCAGGCAACTGCTGTCAGCCACCACTGCTGCCACCATCTTGGCACTGTGAGAGGGGCCAGGGTGGGTGTGACTGGAACTAATTCTTCAGTTCCATTCAGACTGGGCTATGACTCAGGAATAGGAATGGTCTCTCCTTTCAAGACCTGGCGGGGAACTCAATTTGGCCAGAGGGCGCCGGTAGCCGGGGCAGGGAAATTTCCACTATGGCAATACCCAACAGAGAGCTTCACAAAAAGCAAATGAGATCCCTTTGAATTTTGGGGAATGCATCTATCAGGCATATTGGAAATACACAGATGTGGATCCAGAGGCCCCTGAAAATGTATGTGTGGTTAATATGAATTTTATACGGCAGAATGCACCAGATATACGGAGAAAACTACAGTGTGTGGGAGGGCAACTGGCATGATTGTTGACATCATAGATTGTCGACATCACCTTTAAAGTATATAATGCTAGAGAAGAACAGAGAGTCTAGCACTCAGATGATAAAGGAGGGGGCCCAGGGCTCTGTGCCTCACTAGTGGCTCCAATCTAAATATTCCCACTGGAGCCCCGGGTCTGACTGATAGTGGGGACTTGATTAGTGGACTTTTTAATTGCCACAGGAGTGCCACCGCTGCCAAGCCGAGTGGTCGGAAGTCATCCGGGGCCCCCATGGCTGCCGCCCCCCCAACCCCCTGCCACCAGCTACCATACATGGCACTCCGTGAGCCAGGCAGGGCAAGGGGGCAAGGCAGCAGAAAGGCAGCTGTAGGTGAAATGGTGGCTGAGGAACTCATCACAGCGGGCCCCGGAGCTGGGCCAGGGGGAGTCACTACCAGAGTTGGTGCTGCTCCACCATAGAGTCTGGCAACCCTGACATTCTCAGTGGCTTTGCAGGACCTGGGCAAGCAGCAGGAGCACTGGGAGCTGTTCCAGGGGTGCTGCCAAGCTCCTGCTGGCTTTGAATACCAGGGTCTGGGGAAGCACACAGGAGGCTGCCACTGCGGAGCAGTTCATTTTCAAGTTTGGGCCTCAGCAGACTTGCCCATCGTTGGTTGCAAGAATAAGAAAGTTCTCTTTCTCCTGAGGTCTACCAAAAATTAAGGCCATATGGGCTAATGGGACCCCAGGACATGCAGAAAGAATTTAAATTCCCCATACCAATGAGTATAGATTTGTGCAAGATCCACGCGCCATTAATGATATTGTACAAGTGATTAGGAATGCTACTCAGTCGCATTTGAATGGCACGATCCTGAAACTAGGATGACCTCACAGTATTGCCAGACCATGCTGCCTCAGAGGTTTAAAAACTCTCCCTCCCTGTTTAGTGAGAGCTCAGAAAGGGACTTGCAGAGCCTGCAATTGGACCAAGGGCTTCTGTTATAGAGTATAACAAAAAATGTACAGATTTGCAAACAGCATGTTACTTATCTGGGATTCCAAATTAGCAAGGGAACCTGCAGACAACTGCAAGAGTTCTCAAGAATGGCAGGGTTACTGACACTGGGAGACCTCCCACTGTCAGTGGCAGATCAGCCAATGCCAGAACCAGATTGGGATCTTTTCCAGTTATCCAGAGGTGACTTACGGTTGTGCATGCTCATGGTGTCATTTGGAAGGACACGGGACTCCTGATGGCAGGAAATAAAGATATTAAGTACACCACTGAAATGATGGCCCTGACACAGGCTGTGGCTGAGCCCAAGCAGGTGGCCATCATGCACTGTCCTGGTCACCAAAAAAGGAGGCCACTAAAGGTGATCTGTTCCTTGGGGCCTTGATACCCCAGTTAGATTTAGATCAATATAAACCCCACTACACTAATGAGGATGAATAAAGAACTAGAGATTGGGGTGCTGACACTTGGCTTGACACAGCGAAGTGGAGACAGAATTCTCATGGACTCATTCTTCTACCCGAAGCCTTGGTTCAGCCCCTTATGAAGCACCTACATGAATGCACACACTATGGGCATGATGCCTCAGTGGGTTTGGTGGGACTTCATTTAAGAGGACCCCATTTGACAAATAACTCAGAGTTGCCCTTTATGTGCTTGTAACAATCCAAAGACAGAAAAGCCATCTGCTGCAGAGGGAACCCAACATGTGAGGACCCACCCTTTCGATAATTGACAAATTGATTTCACTCATATGGAAACTTCAAATACTAGCTTGTGTTAGTAGATACCTTTTCAGGCTGGGTAGAGGCTTATCCTACACAAATGGAGAGAGCATCTGAAGTTACCAGAATCCATCTGAAGAAACTCATGCTGAAGTATAGGCTCCCTTCCTCCATGCAGAGTGATAATGGACCCTTCTTTATATTGGTGGTCACTCAGCATGTAAGCAAAGCCCTACATCTAGAATGGAAATTGCATGTATCCTGGAGACCTCAATCTATAAGAAAAATGTAGAGAATGAATCATACTTTAAAGAAAACCCTAGCAACATTGATGCAGGAAACCTATCTAAAGTGGGATAGAGTGTTTCCACTTGCCCTCCTCTGGATAAGGGTAGCCCCTAGAAGGAGGCGAATGTTAAGCCCCCATAAAATAGTTTATGGGAGACCCTTCCTTGCACTGTGAGGTAAGTATGGTAGTATAACCATAAATGAAGAAAACAGAGTAGAGCAATATGTCAAATACTAACCACTGTGCATGAGTTTGCCTCTTTCAGGTTCCTGCCACAGTTGGAAGCAGAGGAGTGGAAGGGACCCCACAAAGTGCCTCTAACAACACACACCTTGCTGAAATTGTCAGGAATAAAACCTTGGGTCCATCATACCAGAGTAAAGAGATATCCCATGGAAGAAGAGGACCCACACCCCTAGCGGAAGAGCTAGATTTTAGGCAATCTAAAGTTCCTGTTTAAGAAGGAAAAATGAAAGTGTTAATATTTTTGCTAACCTTTCTTTGGTTATTTGTTCTGTCTACAGGATGGAGAGACAGCTCCTTAGTGAGGATTTCCCAAACTGTCACCTCTTCTGCTGCTCTGTCTCACTGCTGGGTTTGTCACTCTAAACCTCGTTCAGTGCAAAGTAATAAGCAGAAGCTGGTCTCTCAGATCACCTACAGGGTGAGACCAATAGCTCTGTACTCAGAGGTCCCATGTTTCTTTCTTGCCCAGCCCTGTATCAGACATGGTTTACAAGGTGACAGCAAGGACCCACAGTCCTAATGGTGTCTTAGAAAGCAAGCGGGGTAAAATCTCTTACCAGGTATCCCCCATTTCACCTTGTCAATCCTCAAAGGAGTAGTTGTTGCTTATGCCCTTTTTCACCCAGTAATCTGTTGCATTCTTTATTTTTGTAAATCTACTGCCAAAGCTTTGACAAACCAGAAAGATCAATGGCATAAAAAGCATAAACCTTCCATCTAAAACATCACCCCAGTTTAGCAGGATGTAGCTTGATGACTATGTCGCTCTTCCCATAGATACGGAAGGATAAAATTGACAGTGGGGAATATGTAACACAGGAAAGGCCTGAAAAAGGGCAAAATGTATCACAAGTTGCCTCTTTAACCAGGGCCCCCCCAACGCACACACTGTTTTTGGGAATTAAAACCTGTATTCCTGTTGAGGCCGATGGTCAGAGGGGCACAGGAATGTTCTTTATTCTTTGTTTTCTAGTATCTTAAACCACAGGAAATGGCTCAACGGAGTTGTCTGGGCAAAGGTCATGGGATCATCTTTACCGAAGATAAGGTCGACCAGCACCACCAAGCATTAGCCAAAGCTGCAAACTCCCTCTAAAAGCTCTGTATTTCTGCTTACAGAGGGGACGATGGTTCCTTGAGATGAGACTTTGCCATCCTCCTCATTTACTGGCAAATTAATAAACTTCTTTTCCTTTTTCTCAAACCACTTGTCCTCATTCTTCGTTCAGCCTTGGGGACAAGTATGGAACTTTGGGTAACAGTGGTAATATTCTTAAGCCCATATTTGGAACTTGAGATCATCATACTTGAAAAAGCAAAGCATAATCTCTTGCTGATAATACCACAACTTACTTCCACTAGGAAAGTTTATGAAGCCAAAGGGGATACAGTTATATGCATGAGAAGCAATTTTCTTTGCCA
>RJWJ010011211.1:0-44955 GCA_004363605.1 Indri indri
TCCTCTAAGAAGCTGCCCTCCTCACCCCGCATGAGACAAAATATGGCTCACACAAAAGAGGTACCCACTGAACGCCTCACATTGAAAAATTTAGTTCCAAACTGTCAAATGTCTCCTTCCCTGCACCTGGTTCCTGGTTCCATTTCTTCCACCTCCTTTGCTACTGCTCTGCTGGTCTAATCTCTGTTTATACCTTTCCTTGTCATTCCAATTTGATGCATGATCCACCTTCTCTTAGTCTGTGACCTCAGCCCCTCCTCCAGCCTCTGGCTTTCATCTCCCCTCTCTGCTCCTTGATAAAACAAACAACCTTCCCATCAACACCCACCCAGGTCCACTCACCCCTCCACACACACAGGTCCCGTCCCCCCATCAGCTGCCCCGCAGCCGGGCCCCACGGGTGGGACCTGGCATAGCCCATTTTGTTGCCAAGTTTATTACTACTCAGTTATTTTATTTCGTTTTTGGTTTAGTTCTGCTGTTTTTAAATATTTTTTGAAACAAATGTTCAGAGGAAATGCACAGGTATAATAAAATGGTTAAAACAAGAAAAATAATGTGAGAATCAACTAATGAAGGGGGTGAGAATTGTTATGCCAACAGTGCTTTTAACACTTCTGAGCTTCACAAGCAATCATGACAAAGGCCACCCCAAAAGGAAGGCCTGGGGTGGTGGGGAAACCAACCACAAGTTAATACAAGTTATATGACTTCATTCTTAAAGAAAGAGGCATATTCATCCACTTGGAAAAAAAATTTCGCTATTTAACTCTAAGAAAAAATAAAAGATTTAATAAAGACACGAATTTTTACAGCTGTGAACTATTTCTCTGAGTCTTAATGATAAACAAAGTAGACTCTTCCCTCAAGGAGAATTTCAACCAGCGAGAACAGAGCATTTCGATGAAATAAAAAGATGCATTCCCCCTCTCAGCTCAGAAGTATTCTCTAGTCCCATCAACATCAGCTTGGCTGGAATGTTCCATCCATGGGAATGAACACGAATACTGACCCTTTCTGTTGTCCTTGACATGATCTAATTTCACTGAATGCTACTATAACTTGCTAACTTTAATTACCACTTAGCACCTGAAAATTGATACTTTGAAGGCCACTAAGAAGAGCTTTCCAAGGTTTCTCTAAAGCCACACTATTTTTCTTGACAGGTCCATTGTGTGAAATAGACTCATCATTTCATTACTCCTGGACATCAAATTGTTGGGAGCCGTAGTTCACTTCCCTCTCAGCGAGCCGGGGCCTGACAGCTCCTCTACAATGTTTTTGAAATTCCATTATCTCCAGTAACCCCTCTGACCTGCCCTTTGCTTGGCTAGCATCACCCCTCTGGGGGGTAGGGAGTACGGGGGAGGGGAGCCACCCTAAACCTTTCCCTTTTAGGGGCTGTGAAAGCTGTTCTTTTGGAAGTCAAAAGAAAGTTGGAAGCCAGAAAGTAATGCATGGAGAACTTTTTTTAACTCTCTCCTAAATTATCTAAGTAGACAAACCCAGCTGCCTCCGTGCGTGATTCAGCATAAAGGTAGAGATTACAATCGGAGTGTTTTCCTTGACCCAGGAAGCCATCAGAATTGGATCGTAAGCAAACGTGCCAGATTTGCAGTAGCCTCAGGCACATGCCAACCTCCTGGCATGGCAACAAATGCCAGGCCTCTGTTGCTAAAGTAAAGCTGGGGGTTCACATGTCCCCAGTTTGCCAATCTGGGCTGCGGCCTGGGCTGATAACGTTGTCAGAAGCATCACCCCTTCCGAGGAGGCAACTGAGAATCTTGGGCAAGGAGGGCGAGTTTCAATTAGCACTTTGCTCTGCCCAGCTGGCACAGAGGTCGACCACCAGCCACCTCAGACAGGGTGGCACGGCCGACTGTGTGAGAAAGAGACAGCAGTTAACTCAGGCCAGTTACAAAATTAAACCAGAGAGAAGAACCGGGAGACAGGTGGGTGGGGGCTCTGGACGAGGCCAGCCATCCCTAAAACGCCTGCCTCGAGGGACAGGTGGAATGTGGCAGGAGCAAATGAGAAGTGGAGACCTGCCACTCCATAAAAGCTGGACACTCGTCATGCTGTGTCTCGATCTTAGACACGGTCACCTATTGCTTTCCTGTGTGTCTGTGTCTGAAATAATCACATTGACACTTTTATGGTTTGGGATCCCAGACAAAACATACTTTAGACTAAAAAGTGTAGGTGAATTGTTTAAAAAAAAAATTCCTAACAACTGTTGACATGATTCTTTGAAATTTTCCTTTTATGCGTTGCCTTGGAGACATCTTGCACTGTGAAAGCGCCTGTTTCCTTAGGAAACCGCAGCCCATGCGGGAAGCACTTTTGCCACTTTTTATTAACGCACAATGGAGGATGCAGGTAATCCTCACGACGCCATAGAGAAAAACACCAATTTCTTGCAGGTGTGTGGGCAGAATTCACAGGTGTTTCTGGAAATCTAATCTGGGAACAGGGATTTGTTCTTGTCGGCACATGAAAGGCAACGGCTCTTTCATTGAAATCCTCCTGCAAGGAACAGCACAGCCCCTGCTTGGCACCAGCCATGGTGAGGGCACAGCCACAACACGAGATTCTTTTACTGTTGAGAAATCACCTTGATAACAATTACTGCTCTTAATAACAGCACAGAAGCCGGCCCTGGAAAAATACGTAGAGAAACTCATATGTTTCTGGCCTGGCACAAACAGAGCTGTTGAAAGCCTCCATTCACCTCTCGTGGTGACTTTTCTTTCAGGGTCCTGTGGACGCCCAGCCCGGGGAGACGTGGGGACATCCTGCCAATAATTGGGAAGGTGTCGGACCCACTGGTGGGAAGGGGGGCTTGTCCTGTGTTGCCTCTGACATCCATGAAAGTTATGACATGATTGTTCAGCTCTTCATTTTGCTAACAGACTGAAGATTTCAAAGCTGAAAAACAAAATGCTCAAAGAGCAGTTTTGCTCTTTAAGGTTAAGGCGAGCTCTCCGGCATATTTCTCTTGGTTGGCAAAAAGGAGAGCACCAGATTCTATACATACGGATCTCTTTTCTCTTTTAGAAACTCTGAACATATCGAAAATAAGTTTCTGTTTGTTTGCTTGCTTGATTGACTTTTAATTTTGTATTTATTCTTTTGAAGGGAAGAGTGATGAGATCATAGTTGGGCCTTGACAAAAACAGGGAAATCTCTAGGAGAATGTCCCAGGGGCTTTTTGGGTATGCAGCCAGTACTCAGCAATGTGCTCCTCCTAATAGTTCTGCAGGGGGCGTTCTTATGGCAGAAGGGGAAACTGAGGCTGCCAGAGGTAAACAAACTTACCCCTAGCCACAGAGGGAGCTGATGGCCAAGGATGGAGGACAGCAGTCGGTCTCACTCCAAAGCCCCTTCTCTTAACTAAAACATGTTCAAGCCATCTTTAATATTGCTAAACAGTAATATTCCTCCTCATAATTTTTAATTTGAGAAATGGAATGTTTGACTCTAGTGAATACATCAGCAACATCAATGAATGCTACTCGTTAGAGAAATTCCCCCATAAGCATCATACTGTCCCATGAGAAGCAAGGAAACACACCATTCTATCTCTAGAAGAATGTGTAACATAAAATGTTACCTGGTCACCCACAAAAAATGCAGATGTTTTCGCAACACGTTGCAGTTTTGGCAAATACCTTCAAATGTCAATGCCACTCAATACTGTGTATTTCTAAATTACACAGAGATCTTCTTACTTAATGAGTTAATAAAGAGGGATGTGTATTACTATGTCATGATTAATATTTAGATCACTGTATGTCAAGATATTTGGTTTCCTTTGATAACTATTTTAATATAATTGGTTTCCTTGGTGTCCTATGGATTTTATGTTATGGATTTTAAAATATTATTCCTGGAAGGCATCTGCAGGCTTTGCCAGACCGCTGAAGGGGTTCTTGGCACAGAAATTGGTTACAAACTCCTCTTATACTGGCTCTGTTACATATAAAAATTATTCCTCCTCAATTATGAAGCAATTTCCTTAAAAATGGGCAACTAACTCCTACTTCCTTGAGGATAGCCGGTTTCATATAGACGCAGCAGCGCACCTTTGAGGTGGGACGCTGGGGCCCTGCTGCCTCTCTAATCAGTGTGGCTCCACCCAGGAGGGCAGCCCCACCCGTCTCTGAGTCAGGTGCCCAAGGCGGCTGGAACTGACAAGGTGAAGAACACCTGGCCCCTTCCCAAACCCGGGCTCCAGCAGGCTCCAGACTCTCCTGCGTGTCTCGTAATCTGACTTGAGTTCTGCTTCCCAAACCCTGCCTGACCCGCTGGCCCTGGAGTTTCGGTCTCCACCTTGACTCATCCTCGGGGGCGGGACTGGGCCCTGCAGCCCCTGTGGCTGCTGTTCCTCGGCCAAGCTGTTCTCCCTGGGAGTGACCTCTCCCGCAGCATCCCGATGTGGCAGGAAGGGGGGGGGGAGAACAAAGTCGTTCCTACAAAGGAAAACGTGAGATGAAATAATCTGTAGCCGCCGGCAAGGAAAGTACGTACGATAGCAGAAAATGCTAAATCTCAGTCAGAGGTTGGTAGAAAGGCAGGTGTAGTTTTTTGCTTTTGTTCTTACTTTTGGTTTGGTTTTTCCTGTCTGGGTTCACAGAACACTGAATAATATCCCCAAAACCATCTGTGGGTCCCAGGTTACAAACCCCGGGGAGGCCAGTTGTGAAGGTGACTGGTGTTTCCCCGAATCCCCCTAATCTGTGGGTAAAATAGGCTCCTGACGACACTCATGATTCAGTATTTCCCTAGCAGGTCTCCCTCCCTTTGAGCGTCTTTCAATTACCCTTAATCAGTGTGAAAGTTCTCTGGGAAGGTCCTGTGTGGATACAACAAATTCCTCTAGGCCCCAAGGAGATATTCCTCATCTTCACCCTCGGCCTCTCCAGCCAGCCGTGATCCAGCTTCCCATCCTCAAGGAGATGCTCAGTGTCTACTGACGTCCCCACCCCGGTGACACTCCGGCCAAGGGCAGTACCATTGTGGCTGCTGCCCATGCTGGGCCCCATGGTGCTGCCGACTGTTCCAGGCAGGGCGCTCTCTCCGCAGCCCGGCGCGGGCCTGGCCTGCGGTGGCACACTTGAACGTTCTCTGAATTGAAGTGAAGCTGTGTGCTCTCACCATGCAACAGGGACTGTAGTAAAATTGCTCTTTAATTTGTGCATTGCTTTGATGTCCGGCCCTTGCCCAGGACTCTGACGGGAGCCTGTGAGGCCCGGGCCAGTGCTGAGGGTGGGGTGACCATGGAGTGTGTGCTGTTGTCATCAGGTCTCCTCTGACGTTGGCATTTGGCCGTGAATCAAGTCGATGAGCCTGTCTCTGTCTTATTTTTCAGTCATGCTTTCCCAGGAAACTCCTTGGCTTCCCGGCGACACAGGTCTCAGCAGGCTGACACCACTGGTTGTCCAGCGCCCTGGACGGTCCTGAACCCCACAGCGATGGATCCCGGCCTCCGGGGCCAGCCAAGGAGCACAGTGCTTGAGTCAAGCCTCCAGCTGGTCTAGAAGTTCAGCTAAACAAGAGGACAGAGTCCGTGGAGACTTTGGAAAGGTCGTCATGACGGAAATGGAACTTGCATTTTCTATAAAATAACAGTTTGCCAATATCCTTTCCATTGGCCTGTTGTACTGATAACAAATTATTTGGAAATGTCCATTGCAACTTGGTACAGATTATTAAGACAGACCCCATGGGGGCTGCCCATTCGCTCTTATACACTGTAATTGCAATTTTTAATGACTGCCCTGAATAAAGAAGGAAGAGGACACAAACACTTTCATCTTCCATTATGGTTTTAAAAAAAGTAAATGATCATTTCAAAAACTGTGTATTTACTGAATCTGCTGTATGTATAATAGCAACAAAAGCTAACAAATTCACTTCAGATAGCACCGTTTTAATCACTTTTCTTTTTTGGCTCATCTAACGATCAGGAAAGCCCTTTGAGGTCAATTACTGTTAGTTTCCCCCTTTTACAGATGAGGAAACTGAGGCACAGACTCAGAAACATGAACTCATCGTAAAGCAAGATTTTAAGAAATATAACTATGTGGCTGCAAGAATATCTTCTCCCTCGTTAACTGCTTCAATGGCCTTAACTTTATGCTCATATTACGCTGACCTTCTCTTCAGAATCATAAACTCTTCTACCATTGTTTTCAAACTGTGGGTTTTGATCTATAGGAAGTTGGGGAAAGTGGTAAAATAAATGAAATGAGTCAGATTTTTTTAAAAAAAATTGGAATAGAACAAAAAAGTATACAAAATGTCAGAGTACATCATATATGATAATGGCAAATGTTTCGTGAAGCTTTTGTTTAAGTTGCATGGTTGTGTGTGTGTGTTGTGTGTATGCTGGGTAACCGTGTAATGCATTACTGGCTTGCAGTCTAAAGAATTTTACAAACACTGTCCCCACCCAGCTTGTGCTTGGTCCAAGGGCTTGGCTGTGACGGTTTGGGCTCTTGCTGAGTTAACTGGACCCTGCCTAAGAACACTTAACTGGTTCCTTATCCTTATCTGAGCTAGGGTATCATATCACTTGCCTCTGGACACAATGACAGCTATCTGTCAGTTTCTTTCATGGTGAGATAGAAAAGAAAAAGCATATTATCTTTATGGCATGAGTTAAACACACCCTAAGAAATGGAACCCCCCCCCCCAAACACACAGCATGATTCACTGTGACAATAATCACAAAGGTACTATGGCAACACAGCTTCCCGTCCTCCCTCCCCCAATCCCTCGATTACTCCTTCTGAAGGGGCATGCATCAGCATTTCTCCTAGGTTAGCAGCTCACCTGGTGACTAGACAGAGGCTGGTCGGTGTGATCCCTGGAGTGGCAGCCCTCCTGGAGGCTCTACTCACCTTCCCTTGGGTCACAACTGGGGCGTCCTTGCCCACCTTCTCTGAGATGCGAAAACCTCCTGGGCATTGACTAAGCCGCCTTCATCCTTGTATTTTTCATGCTCCTGGCTTAGCAGCCAGCGTAGTTGTAGCTCCTTGTGTATTTGTTGAATCTGAGGGGCTTTGCTTTTGGAGCATGCAAACGTTTTGAAACACTATTTGAACAGAGTCAATGAAATTAAAATTATTAACAATCTCTTCAAAGAAACATATAAAAAGTGACTACCTGACACATGTTTTGAGACTCAATGCATTCATAACGGACATAGATCGACACTAAGAAATATAACGCAATCCTTCAGAAGACAGTACGCCTGGCCTTTTAAACTATATTTTGTGCCTAATGTGGCAATCTGAGCTTTTTACTTTTTCTGTACTCAGAAACTTCTCAGGCTGTGCTGCTATCAGCCTGTCTCCAACCCTAACACTTTGTGCCAATAGATTTTCAACTGTGTGTTTTCGTTACCTATTTATCATAAAATTGGGAAGTTCAAATCACTGGCAGAAAATATCCAAGGAAACCACTGGCTATTGTCAGGTTGGGAGATATGAAAGAGTTATACCCTTGGCCACAGTATCAATTACTGTTTAAAGTTCTCTCTAAAAATGTAAAACTGCAACCCAGACAAAATTAAGGACGGGGTGAAATTTTTTCCTTTGCTATGTCACATATCCCCTCAAACTTTGTGTGTCTTCAGTCTTGCTTTCATCCCAATAACCGCGTATATGCAATCAGCCAACACATTGTCATGCTCTGAGAATGGGCTGCACAGGATGAGAAATCTTTCATCTTCATTGTCTGATTTGATTCCTGTAACACCTAGTGAGGTGTGCACCACTGCTCTCTCCATTTTATAGTGAGAAAATGTAGGACTACAGAGTTTATAAGATATGCCAGTGTCAGAAGCCAATTATGGGTCTGGAATGCAAATCAGGATGTGTTTAATTCTCAGCCTTTGCTCTTAACCTCTGTGTCACTCTGTTTGACTCCCCAGATCCCAGGGAGGCATCGTCAACTCAGCACCCAGAAATAGGCTGCTGCGTCGAAGTTTGCACACCTGCCTCCTGCACTGGTACTTCTCCTTGTTTTTGTACGATGATATAGCTGATGTTTTAATCTGCCCAGATAACATAATCCCATTACCTCATGTTAAAGGAAAATTTTCCAAAAAGAGATAGAATCATGATTCTGGTACCAATCTAAAAACGAACACACGTTGAAGATTTTACTTTACTGATTCATGAGGAAGCTGGTGAGAAGCAACAGCCAGTTTAAAGAATAATCCAAAGAACAGACGCAATCTTTTACACTAGGAATATCGAAATGAATGTGTAACTGAAGGAAATCCAGGTTCTTCCACTGTTGGGGAGGAAAGTCAGTTGAACATCTACCTCTACCGGACAGAATTTATTTGTGTGCCTTTAGACAACATTTTGCATTACTATCAGCTGTCTATAAATTGTAGAGTTATAAAGTAGTTCAAATGATGTGCAGTAGACCAGGGGCCTACTAATCTGGCCCACCACCTGTTTCTGTAAATAAAGTTTTATTGGAACACAGCCTCCCCCATTTGTTTACTAATGGCCTGCAGCTGCTTCCCCGCCACCCCAACAGCAGAGGACTGTATGACCCACAAAGCCTAAATCATTCCCTCTCTGGCCCTTTACAGCTGAAGTTTGCCAACTCCTACCCTAGATAATGATGAGTTTTCCACTGGAGCACAGATTTTTCCTTATACCAGCTAAAACACATGGCTTTGTATGTTATATAAAGCAGGTGACAAGGATTCTAGGAATTTCTTTCACGGCAATAACGCCTTGAGGGAGAAATTTAGTGTATTTGTTTGCTAGGGTGAACATAACGAGATACCATAAACTGAGTGGTTTCAACAACAGAAATTTATTTTCCCACGGCTCCGGAGGCCAGCAGTCCAAGGTCAAGGTGTGGGGTGGTTTTCTTCTGAAGGCTCAGAGGGAAGAATGTGTTCCAGGCCTCTCTCTGTGGCTTGTGGGTGGCCACCTTCTCCCTGTGTCTCCACATTGCTGCCCTCCTCTTCTGATAAGGACACCAGTCATACTGAATTAGGGTCTGCTCTTACTTCATTTTCGCTTAATTATCCTTTTAAAGACTCTCTCTCCAAACAGTCACATTCTGAAGTACTGGGAGCTCAGGACCTCAACATATGCATTTTGGGGACACAACTCCATCCACAAAATTTGGTCAGAGGGGAATTTGTACACCCATTAAATATCCTGTAAAGGTGGTCAGATTCTCTTCCAGCCTATGAGAATGACACTGCGGTGGCTGTGTCCAGAGAAAGCACACTCATCCCCACTCCTCTGATTCTGGAACTCAGCTGCTATTTGTGAACACTTCGAGTCCTGCCCTTACCAGCATTCAGAAAAGTCCTGCTCTCTGGCAACAGCTAGCAAACGTAGAAAACTGACACAGGGATACGAATCTTTGCAGCAACACATTCTGCATACACTTTTGTATTATCATAGCTACCAGAGATTTTGGTCTATGATACAAACCAGAAAAAACAAAATCTTATTTTGAATCTGAGTCGGTAGCACTTTAGTATGAAGTACCTACTGGCATTGACTTAAATAATAAAGGTGGAACAGCCAGGTACAAACAATGGTTGTTCTTTCCTTACTCTGGAAAAAAAAAATGCAAATGCTTTGCTCCTTCATTTAGAGACATGTAAAAATGCTGTGTAGTGGTTCCTCCTTACACGCGGGGGATGTGTTCGAAGACCCCAGTGAAGGCCTGAGACCATAGATGGTACCAAACACTATATACACTATGTTTTTCTCTATATAGTCACCCCTATGATAAAGTTTAACTTATAAATTAGGCACAGTAAGAGGTAAACAACAATAACTAATAATAAAATAGAATAATCATAACAATATACTAAATATAATATTTATAATAATATATTATAATATTTGTAATAATGTAATAAAAGTTATGTGAATATGGTCTCTCCCAAAATAGCTTATCGTACTGTGCTCACACTTTCTGCCATGAGTGACGAGCTGAAGTGAGGTGAATGACGTAAGCATTGTGACATAAATTGAATATCCCAGAAATAAACAAGTCATAAGTTTTAAATCACACACGGTGCTTAGAAGCATGATGAAGTCTCTCTCTGCCCTACTCCATTCATCTCCAATTGCCACTAATCACTTAGTACCCACCTCCGTTCTGAGATCAACTGCGGCAGTAATGCAGCACTTGTGTTCAAATCACCCTCATTTTAGGAAATAATAGCCTCAAATCTCAAGAGCAGCCATGTAACATTTTCAGACCTTGGTTGCTCACAAGTAACTGATACCATAGACAGCAAAACTTCAGACAAGGGGAGACTACCATATATATAATGTAATGTTGTTAACATTAATGTTGCATGTCTAGTAAAAGAGGTATAGATTTTTAAAATATCCGCTGCATGGGATTATTTGTGGTCATGAGTAAAATCCATCACAAAGCCAAGTCTTGAGATCAGCTATTTGAAATACAGAAATGCTGTCTGAAGATCATTATTGAGTGCCTATTGTCATCTAGTCCCTTTCATGCATGTTATTTCCATTAACATTCATGACAGCCCTTCAAGGTGGGTGTTAAGAGACCTCTTTTCATTGATGAAGAAACAGAGGTTCCAGGACGTTAAGAAGCTTTCTCAAGAACTCCTAGCTAATGAGCAGCCGGATGGGGGTTCCCATCGAATCCATCTCCAATGGAAATGCTCAGCTATTCTTTACGGATACCATGCTAGGATGACAGTGAATTTTTTAAAGAGCCCCTTTACATATCAGATATGGCATTGTCTGGATTGAACAGGGAGGCCACCACTTGCAGATTTTGTGCAGCGCCGGATGCAGGGAAGAGGAGTAATGAACAGCGTTGCACGGGGTTGCTGCCATTGGATTCCTAACACGGGGAGATAACTCCGGCTGGCCAAGCCTGCTCCTCCTTGCAATCTGATCTTTTTTTAATGTGTTTTGATAATGCTCTATGGAAGCCTCCTGTAGCTCAGATCCACAGAACGCAAGCCCCAGGAGCTATTTCCCTGCATGTGGAAATTGGCCAAAAGAAAGGGAAAGAACCTAAAAGAAAACAAACGAACTCCATTTTCTCTCTTCTTGGTTATCACCATTAGCTATTGATTGTGTGTGTTTGCAGAAATAATTAAAAGCCTCACCCAGTGTCTCAGTTCCTATAAAAGAAAAATTGAGAGTGTTCATGGTGTGAAAAAAGAGGAAAGGAGAAAAGAAAAACAAATCATGCTTATCCTTGCTGTTCTAGAGAACTACAGCCAAAGTCAGTCCTACATCTGGACAGTGAAGGCACAGTTTGAGTGTTGCAGAGGAGCGTTCATTGCCAGAAAAATATTTCTGTATTGACTTGCTGGGAGCTGACATTTTATTGGGAAAAACAAGAAAAACAGGGGCATTGTCTTCAGAAGGCCTGAGTTAAACAAACCATATGCTTCCTGAGCAAGGCCTTCTCACCTTTAGAAACTGTTCATCAGATTAGACAGTTGAAATTTGGGGTGGAGGAACTGAGATACTAAACAGGGAGACTTCAGTGGGCGTGGTTCATGCCAAAGCCAACTCTGAAGGGAGGCCGGCCAGGAGGAGCCCGAGGAACTCGGAAGGCCCAGGACATGCGGCCTGGGTGGTTTGGGAGGAAGAATTGAAGCAGATTTCAACTCATTCAAAATCAGCTTCACCACTTTGCTAAGGGCTGATCCTTTTGCGAGTCTCTCTGTTTAAAGTCTCTGATCTATTTTCAAACCATCTGTGTTTTGTGCAGACAAGCAAGGCCCAGACACATTGAAGAGACAGAGAGAGAGTAGGTGTTTGTCCATAAAATGAGCCGGTTGAGAATTAGTCAAGTCTTCCCCTAGACGCAGTTGGCCACCACATGTGAGGTGTGATCTAAGGAGTTTCAGATCTAAGTTCCAGTTCTAGATCTCTATTATTGTCCAGGGGGGAAAAATATACATACATACATACATATATATATATATATACACACACACATACACACACACACACACACACGTAACGCCTACCCTCATTCCTCTTTCATAGCTGGTAACTGAAATTATGTTAGAGAGTTTTCATCCCTTAATTGAAGAGATTGGGCCCATGAGAGAGAAAACTTAAAGCTGTTATCAGCCACGTACATGCCAGCAATCTTTTATGCTTACAGAGTAAAAAAGATTCTTGGATTGCAACAGTCCTGTTGAACCTGAACCTCTGGCTTCGGGTACAGGAAGCTCTATTTTAAAATAGGGCATCAAAGTTTACAGAACTACTTTACTAGACCATCATAATTCTTTAAACAATGACATATTTTTTTTAAGGTTTTATTGTTTTAATAAGCTAATTTTATTTTTGTAAAAAATGATGCTCCTCTTAGAAAACTAAGATTACCCATAGTGGGCTATGACTGCTACTTTGATAGTAGCTGTATCTCATGTGCTTTTTATGTCTCCTTCAAAGCTTCTAGCACAATTTTAGGCAAATGAGGAGACATTTGGGGCGATACCCAGTGAATATATAGTGAAATAAATAAAGCACATGTCTCTCGATCTTTCTGTATGGCTATTAGCACATCTTCTTACTGGTAAAAAGAAAGAAAGAAGTAACAAAGTATATCAAATTCGTGAGAGAATTACTGCCTAAATCTCATTAGATGAAATTCTATTAGATCCTGAATACTCAGTTTTATTTGCACTAGCAAGACAACTGACTGTGATTAAGTGGCTTATACTTAGGCCTCTTCTCTCTTAGAAGCAAAAACACAAGTCTCTGTGCATCATGTTCTCAAGGTCACAGGCTCTGGACACACCAGCAGATATTAAGTCCTGCATCAGTAGCTGATACAATAATGAATGAGCTCCATGTATCCAGAGTTATGAAGCAAAGAGAACAAAACTGCAACAAGTGGCAGTTTCAGAATATTTGATATGTATTTATGTATTTGACTTATTTCTAATTTCAGAGCTAGCACCAAAGTTATACATAATGTCTCAAAGTTGTTACTTAAACAGACAGTAGTTTAAACACAGTAACACACACACAAACAAAAGGCTTCTTTTAATATTAATCTGTTTCATCTTATTTGCCTCTTGCAGGTTTTAGAGTAAAAAATGTAAACAAACTGGAGAAGGCAAACAATGGAGTGGAACACAAGTTATATATTTAAACCAGAAAAGAAAGAGGAAGGGAATTGGAAGGCAATCTGGCAGTATCTATCAAATTTAAATAGGACATTTTCTTTCATACAGAAATCCCACCACTAGGAATTTAGGTTAAGGATATACTCGGGAAAGTATCAATATTTTAGTGTGTGTAAGGATAGATAGGCTTATGCTGTGGTAACAAGCAGCCCCTCAAATCTTCTGGCTTAGCACGTACAATTTATTTCCCATGCACAGGGTGTAGTACCCCAGATCAGCAGGAGGCTCTGCTCCACATGGTCACTTGGGAACCCAGGCTGGCCAAGCCTCTGCACCTCTGAGCTGTGCAGTGTAGAACTTGTGACATCATTAGTCACTGCAGCAAGACAGGAGGAGAACGTGGCTGGGCACAGTGGCTCACACCTGTAATCCCAGCACTTTGGGAGGCCAAGGTCAAAGGCTCTCCTGAGGCCAGGGGTTCGAGACCAGCCTGGGTAATATAGCAAGACAAGATTAGCCAGGTGTGGTAGCATGTGCATGTAGTCCCAGCTGCTCAGGAAAGTAAAGCTGGAGGATCATTTGAACCTAGGAGCTCGAGATTGTAGTGAGCTGTGACTGTGCCACTGCACTCCAGCCTGGCTGACAGAGTGAGACCCTGTCCCTAAAAATAAATAAATAATAAGCAAATAAATAAACAAGAATCCATACCTGCTCTTTCATGCTTCCCCGAACCATTCCAATTATGGCCCACTGCCCTTAATTGCAAGTGAAACTGGAAAAATAGCGGAGTCCCTCAATTATCGGATGAGCCCCATTGTCTCTGCCAAAAACCAAAAGATGTTCATGAGGTATTATGTGTAGGGTTCTAAAAACCAAATTTTTCCAATAGCTGATGATTTAAATAAAAGGACATATTACGTGGTTGTTTAAAAAAAAAAAGTTAGATCTGAATATAGTGATGAGGAAAGATGTCTAAGATGTATTATTTACCAAAAATGCATGGAATAAAACAGCCTGTATGATGTGATCTCTATAGTGATCACTTTCTAAAAATGCATTTATATGCAAGTGTATGCATACAATATTTTTCTGAACAAATAGACAGGAGAGACTGTTTATGATGGTTTTTTTAAGAGATGGAGGAAGGGATGGAAAAAAAATGGTTTTTAACCAGATATAAGCATAGTACTATTTTTAATCCAAAATTTTAAAAAATCTAAAAAGTTAAATTTAGTAGACTATATAGATTACATTATAAAATACTGGTTAACGTTCTCACAATTGATAATGGCATTGCAGTTACAGGAGAGGATTCCATCTTCTGAGATGCTGAGATGTGGGAAGGAAGCATCATGAGGTCTACAAATGCTTCAGCCAAAGAACTGTGTGTGTATGACATGTAGATGCATCCACGTACATATATACACACACGTGCTGATGTATGTAGAAACACACACCAAGCATGTACATATGTGCACAATGCTAGTTATTGAATCTACATGATTATTATAGGGGTTCATTGTTCTTTCATCTTTTCTGTATATCTGAGCATTTTCAAAGTAAAACGCTGGAAAAAATAAAAGGAACAGAAAGAACAAAACCATACAACCCAAGAACAGAGAGCCTCACAGATCTCCATTCTCTCTACCTTAGGGTTGATGTTGAGTTCAGAGATAGCCATGTGCAGATGTCGGCAATCGGACACCGACAGGTGAAATCAAGAACCATCACAGAACGCACTGATGACTATGGTCTGCAGTAGAAACATTCTCTACAAGAATTTCTGCTCAGTGTTATAAAAAGCTGGGGCAACCTTATAAAGCATTGCCAGACTCTTTAAACTGCTTAATCACTCTCGTAATCATGGTACCTGCTTGGCTGGTGATGCCGGTTAGAAAATTCTATTGCCATATTTCAAACACTTTTCTGGAATCTCTCCTTAAAGTTAGCATAAATGAGACTCTTAAAAACAATGCACAGGGGATGAAAAGCCACATGACTTTCATCCATTCCCTTGAGAGTCCTTGGGCTAGCGGTGACTCAAGGGAAAACTATGTCCCTCCGGGTGATTCTTTAGCGGGTGACGTAGGCATGCCGCCTTTCCAGTTGACAGCTGCCCCTCCCCATGTGGTCACTGACCACAGCACACAGGGGTTTATGAGTCCCCCTCACTGTGTTATACACAAACTCCAAAGTGGGAAAGTTTTACCACTTTTCCTGCAATTCTCTGCAGCAAAAAACACTGTCCCCGCAGTGTGGGATGGGAGCTTCAGAGAACAAACCATCAAGGTGTCTTCTCCATTGTTTAACAAGGAAGCTCGCAGCGTTGGAAATGGTAAACACTGCTTCGCCCATGTTTAGGAGACATTTTTTATAAACCCGTGTGTGACTGTTGCACGCAACATGAACTTCTGACACATGCGCTCTTGGAAAATGGTGTGTTTCT
This sequence comes from Indri indri, assembly GCA_004363605.1. Taxonomy (NCBI): domain Eukaryota; kingdom Metazoa; phylum Chordata; class Mammalia; order Primates; family Indriidae; genus Indri; species Indri indri. Next base: position 15,591 of record RJWJ010011211.1, read on the forward strand.
CGTCTTTTCCTGACACTCGGCCAACAGTGTGGAGGAATAAACTCGTGTAAGTTAAAGTGTGATTAACATGGTCATTATTTTTATCTGAAATATTTAAGGGAGTTGGTAGGAGACCCTTATCTTCTTCCTCCCCTTTTACAAGGAGGGAAATTAAAAGGCAGGGACCTGGGTTTCTGCAGGAGGAGCCCTGTGCCCGTTAGTCTGAAATGCTTATGCCTCACGTAGCCTGCAGGTCACTTTGGCAAACATCCCAGATGCTCAGACTTCACTTTTTTCCTACTGTTTTTTAGCTCAGCACTAACTACTGTTAGCAGACATAAAGCTCTCTGCAATTCTTTCCTCAGAACTAGCAACAGGAAAACTACCAATTATAGCCAAGAAACAGTCTTTCAAATACACATACACATTGTAATGTGGGCTGGAAACCAATTGGAAACTTTTTGATTTGCCCTTTAAGGCCAGAGGCAGGCACTTAAGACAAACTCCTAAAACGTTTTGAAGAACAGAACGGTTATTCTAAATTTAGCATCCTAACCAGCTAGTTGGCATATAACTAATGAAAGATTTAAAAGGAATGAAATTCAACCCACTGTAACAGAAGACATAGGTGGATGAAAAATGAAAAGAAGGCTACTAATAGCCAAACACCTTTCTAAAAAGATGCTCCAGGAATACAAACATAGAGCGGTTATGAGCCTATCACTTCCTTTCATACATGCATCTGAGATGCCTAATTGCTATGCACGAAAGCTTTTAAATTGCTATCTGGACTCGGAATTCTCTAATAGGAGGAATCCTGTCTTTCATGTGGTAATCTCCAATATTTAGCACACTGTTTGGCATATAATAAGCGCTAAAGAGATGCATACTGTACAAGTGAACAAAGTAATGTGTATGTGTGTGCACGCGCATGTGTGTTCACTACATAGAAGCTTCTAGACTTGTAGATAAGCAAGAATCTGCTTGGGTGGACTCATTCTAAGTGTTTTGGACCAGTCTAACAAAGAGGCTCTAGCTGAGGGTGGCTGAGCTCTGTGTTGTTTCTGCCTGTGTATGATGACTCTCTACTAATCTGTAAGCATTCTCTGCTGGTAAGCTAAAGAGATATTTTGGGGTTTGTTGTTTTATAAGCTACACTTCAGAATTAGATGCATGTAATTGAATTAAACCTTAGGAAGTCTTGATGAGTATCCAAAAGAATCCACATCGCAGATGGTTGGCCCAAGTTGGGGAGCAGCTATGTGATTTGCCTGGGGCCACACGAAGAGCCAGCAGTTCCAGACAGAGGTGTCCCAGATTCCATAAGTTGTAAGCTTTCTCAGTATGTAAAGGGAATTAAGCTATACTGAATTACTCATGTAAAACAACAAAATTGGAGTTATGTTTATAGAAACGGCTCTCACATCTTTGTTGGCATCTTGAATAACTTGCAGATAATTCAGTTGAAGAAGGACTAAGAGACCAAATACTTAGAGGCTGGGTGGGAGCTGCAGCAAGCTGGGAGCTCCTCCTGCAGCATTTTTTGTCTAACCCCACTTGTTGGATCCTAGAGCTAAACATTAAATACCACTACTTTTTTCTCCTTCCTTTAATGTTGCATTAACGAAGCCACTCCTCAAAGATGATATACCTAAAGAGGAATCTCTTAGTGTTCAGTTTAAGATTCCAGTCGATTTTAAGCAGTTTTCTTTGATGGCATTTATCTCCCCTACCGTTCTTGGACTTTTTAAGATAAAGAGTCCTCGAGCATTTAAAAACAACACGCACACATATATACACAAAAAACCCTCTAATTTCTTTATTAAGCACAAATGGCACTTAGTTAAGAAATAATAACTCCATTATGAACTAAAAGATGTTTTTCAATTACACAGTTCTGTGCCACAGACTGCAAGATCAGAGGCATAAATAATAAAGGAAGGATAAGGATGTGTTCCAGATACCAGCATGAAAAAAATTAAACACTAAGTAAATTAATCTCAAGTCTGCAAGGAAGACGAAGAGAAGCTGGGCTACGTTAGCTGCTGGAGGACAACACCCTCACCACCTGCCACGTGGCCTGGCTCATGGCAGCCCTTAAAAGAAATATCCAGGTGGAAGAAAGTGTGGGCTTCATGGGGACCCTCCGTGTAGTGACCTGAACATGTTTTTACATAAAGATAAAAGATCCCACTTAATGATTGTAGATAGGGGGCTGACAACACAAGGGTTCTGCTCCCAGTTCAATTGGTGTGTATAAACTGTCAGCTATTAGAGAGCCTTTGGGATTTTGATTTTAGAGAAGGGCGGACGGCCGCAGAGCTCTGAGCCCCAGCAGTGGGGACTTGGTGGCAGCAGTGTGGGGACGGTGGGGTCAAGCACAAAGAGGGAGTCGGGGGTGGACTGGGAACCGCCTCAGTGGTCCTCAGAGCTTTGTCTCTGGCACACCAGAACACACATAAACTTGCATGGAGATATTTTTGTGCAGCTGCAAATGGTGGTGGCTGTGCTTCAAACCCCGTAAAAAGCCCAAGTCGACCTTCAATCTCTTACAGGCCATCCCTCTCACTTTACAGGTGAGACTGCTGAGGCATAGAACATAAAAGGATTTGCTGAAAGGTCACAGCGTGAGTCAGTAGCAGGAATAGAGCTGGAAGCCAGGTCTCTCCTTTCATTCATTCAACACATTTATTAACTATCTGCCACTGGCTACAAGCTGTGTTGGCATAATTAGTATTACTTCCCTTGTGCCTGGAGGCATTTATATACCTGGAGATTTTTTAAGGGCGTTGATATTTTTCAAAATACAATTGACTTCATATGAAGAATTGTTTTTAAGAGATTCTATTAATCAATTTATCCAAGTATAAAATTCTTGTGCTGAATGTATCTTTAGCTTATGGGGCACAGTTTAATCAATAAAAAATTAACTCACCTACTTGGTTTACTATATTACAAATAGATGTAGTATTTTAATACCCACCTCAAATCACTGATGAATGATTCTCTGCCTAGCATAATGAGGAGTAGGAAATACTCCCATTGCAACACTGAAAATTTGCCTTCAAGAAAGTTGATATTGTAAATATTATACACATAATCCTAAATCCCTAGAAAATTAAAAGATCAAAAGCAGAACAGCCACATCAGTGTCTTTAGCGCTACAGTAGCAATTATGTCACCTTCCGAGCCACCTGAGGACCTATTTGCTACCCAACCAAAAAAGTAGGGTAATTGTCCTTTTCCATATACATAAGCAAAGTGATTTTTACTACTATGGATTATTTATTTATTTATTTTGCTGATTCTTCTCTGGGTTGGGTCCAGGGACTGACAGTAAGCTGGACAGCAGTTACCCCAGTGAGAGATATTTTATTGATTTTTTTTTTCTCCTTTCCATTGCAAACCTTTTATCACAGGGTTTGAATGGACAACTGTTTTGCCAAAAAGGGAATTGATAATAGTGAGGGCTGTTCTGAAGAGGCCAGTCAGCCAGCTAAGAATGCTTGCCAGTGCAATGTGGTGATGTCTCAACAGTGGGCTGGGCTTACCTTTCAGATAGAACAAAGAGCATCTGGTTTATACAACTTCTGCGAGAAGCTTCTGTATGTGAGATTCCTTCTTCCCAGCTGAACAGAATAACAACTAGACACAACTTATTTCTCTCTTAGCTGAGCTTGGCTTACTCACTTTGGAAAACGTGGTCTCAAAAACAAGGTAGAAACTATGACATTATGTTATTCGGTAATTTATATGGTAATAGAAGCCACAAAGTTAAGAGTTGAAAACACAATACTTCACTGTTGTTCTTCTTATCGCCCAGACTGATCAGAAGTGATCTTGGTAGGGAGAGTCAAGTGTGCAACTTAGTTACTTGGCTGTAAATTGTGCCCCTAAGCTTGGATTCCCAGGGCAGTTAGGTGCAGCAAGATAAACTTCAGGGAGTAAATTTCTAATGTCAACTAAAACCGTGGGCCTCTGGGGATTTCTGTTGTTGTTGTTAACGAAGGAAAGCATTTACTTAACAAATATTCCTTCAGTACAAGTATGGCTAAGCTGCAGAGATCCCTGGTTCCCAAGCTTACTGGGGGTGTGATCTTGGGTCGGTCAATCGGGCCTGGAAAACCTGGCTTGCTTCCTGACTTCTGGAGCCTTTCTTATCCTCCCTAAAGGATCATATCACACTCGATATGGGAAGGATTAAGCTGAGATAATGGAGATGGAGATCTTAGCACTCAGATCTCCAGGCTGATGAAGTTCTCCAGGAAGTACGATGTTCAGAGCAGGCCTAGAAAATGCTCCCACCCTCAGGGCACACAGAAACCCTCCCCAGGAAGGTGCGTATTGATGATGTGGTTAAACTCACAACTCACAGCTGGCCTCTGGCTTGCCTTAACCCAGGATCACCAAACGTGCTTTCATCAGTGTTAAATTTTTACAAAGAATGTTTGACTTTTGCCTTCTCCCTGGGATGTGAAGAAAAATGAAGCCATAGGTAGCATACTTTGCTTAAATGGAAATTAGATCAATTTGGAATTAAGCGCAAGGTAAGTGTACATTTCCCTCTTTCTCCTATCACAGCTAACTTTGTAGGTGATTATTCCGACTGTACAACTCAGGTGCAACTAGAGACATTTGCTGTTCAGGATGACTAGGATTTTATAAAACTTTATTATAAAATATCTGTGAAAGGTCAGTTCAGCGGTTTTTACAGGGAAACTAATGGGCTTATGGCTCTTAGCAAAACTAATATTCACATTGCACGCATGTCCTGATTTGAAAAGTGGACACTCAATGTCCATGGGCATCATGTCTCTGCGTAACTTTGGAGAAACAGTAAAAGGAAGCAACTTAAAATAAGAAACAGAAATGAAATAAAAATGAAAAGGAAAAAAAAGAAGAAAAGGAAAATACTTTGAAGGCGCTTTTTCCATAGGAAAAAAATATTTTATTTTTTTAAGAACAAATTCAGTTTGAAACAGACGTGGAATGTGACTTCACGGATTTCATTTTCTGGGGCTAACTGCAATGTGGAACTAAAGCAGATTTAAAACCTATGACAGGCTATTAAAATAAAACAAAGAAAGAAAAAAATATTTATAACTCAAGCATAATACTGTGTTACTTACAAATTGGACAACGAAATTTTAAATAAATATGCATGGTACATAATTACGGCACAAATATGCAGCAATTTGGCAACCTTTTTTACCATTTTTTCCTCATTACAGTGCAAAGGGGAATGACACTGCCGTTAAACAAGCTGTAGCTAAATACATTGCAAAATTCAGATTTTATACAAAACATCTTGCTTAGACTTTATAAAAAACCAACATTGCTCTATGTACACAATCTAGGTAAGAAAAGCCATTTCTGTCTTGTTTTCATGTGTATTTTTATTAAAAAGGTGAATAAGGCTACTGTAACACCCCAAATCCATATACAGTAAAATCTGAACCTATTTACAGCATCTTCACTTAAACATGATGGTGCAAATTCCAAAGTCGGGTGACTAGGGATGATAATACAAGCAAGGCATTTACAGTAACTTTCCAAAGCTGAACCAACTTCAAATAAAAGGATAGTTGGTAGATTGTCATATTCTGCACCAGACACAAAACAGACGCACAGAACACTTAAACTGGTTGCAGGTAACTCTTTATCAATCCATCTGGTTTTTCACAGTTTCGCATAGAACCAAAATGTAGCCAACTGATGATACATACATTTGATTTCATTAAAATCAGACTATTTCCCATTTTTCCCCTTCTTGCCCCTCTCCCCCATCCTAAAAGTAACTTTTGATGGCTTACAAGAAAATCTCGTCTGAATGCACATAAAGGAGAGGTTGGGGTGATGGAAAGAATTACATATGTACTGCGGCTGGTCGCCATGGCAACCTCCCCGCAGAAATATGATATAGATATATATAATATATATTGTAGATATATATTATACATATATGTACACATGTATACCACACACCCACTCATACATACACACACGCACTTTGGACCAACATCATTTTTCAGGTTCAGGAAATAGGGAATAATAATTTCTGTGACAACTCATTTCTGCAGGTACTCACTGGAGGTCTGAGAACCTTAAAATGCTGTCGCTACATTTTTTTTTTCTTCCAATTCAGAAAGCAAAGTGTTACCATAGTAACGGGACTATGTTAAAGATGTCTATTTTGCATAGCACATAAAAAGTAGGTTTCCTGTTTTCTCTTCTTGTTTCCCAGAAGGGAGGGGGTGGGGGAGGGGAGGAGAGGAGGAGGGAGCCGAAGCCAAACTTTCAAGCGAAACCCCCTCAATGAGACCTGCTGGATGCTAGAGAACACTTCAGCCCATAAGGCGAGGGAAAACCCAACACGGAAAAGAAATGCCGGAACATCTTGTCATTGTTAAATATGAGATGCAGTAACATCGATTTCCTGGTATTTGGGGCTTGTATTTCCTAGTCTATGGTTATGTGAGATGCCTTCGGAGGACTTTGTTATTTTTGTATTTGTATTATTGTTATTTTTGGAGTGATGTTGTTTTCCCAGAAGGAGCTGTCCAATTTGTTTGTTTTTTTTTTAAGCACTGAGCCTTGGGACCACTTAATTGCCACAAATGAATTTCACATCTTCTGGTGTGTACTGTGTGCAATCTTAAAATATATATTAGTAAAAATCTTTCCTCTTATATCCCTTGTGTTCTATATAGCTATTATAAATACGTCCTATCTTCCTTCTCCCCTTCGACATCATAATTTATTTCCGTCTTAAGAACTCCAGGAGGTTTTCCGTGTGTGCTTCACTTTGACACAGAGCACCGGGCGCCGCGGCCTCCTTCAGTACCTACCCTGCAGCCCTTGCACGGGACGGCACCGCCACGAACCGAAGTGTCGTAAGGCTCAACCAGGGAGGGGACTTCAGGGGAAGGGGGATCTGACCTACATTTTATAGATGAGAATTCTTTAATAACGTCGGTGATGGAATTACAGCCTGTTTGACCTTTGGCTTTTAAACGTCTAGGTCAGGTTTGGCTCTCTGCTATTCTCCTAAATGCTTTCCCTGTGTTTAATAAAATGTGATAAGTATAGCAGCTGAGTCTGCTTAAAAAATCAGCCAAAGCAGACCGACTCTCCTACAGCTTCGGAGCCGTATATCTTATTGCCAGTACCACAACAGTCCTGCCCGAATATATCATCAGCGGCCTACTTTCTCCCTTCCCTCCAAGCCAGTTCCTTTACCAACAATACCCTCCTTTGTTCCACGGAATGAAGAGGGACTTTTTTTTTTCCCCTGCACATTGATTGCTATTTGATAACAGTGAATTCTTCCCAATGCACTGTGATCCACTGTGTATGTTGTTGTGTCTCTTACTTGCCTCTTAAATCTTAACAAAACCAAAGTGCTGCACTACCTAATTGGTTTTTTTTCTTTTTTCCTTTCCAACTTTCTGTTTCAGAGGCAGCAGCAATGAACTGCGATTGCAGCCAGCCCTTTCCCCAGCCCCAGCCGGGGTTCCACGATCTCCTCATCTTCCTCAGCTGACAGCCTAGCATCTGGCTAAAGGGCACCTTATTAGCAAACACAATTTCTAGACATGGATTACCCATTCGACTGAAGCTGCTGTTGCACACGGCTGGGGTAGGGGACTCTAGGCCTGAGTGCTCCGTCAGTGACGCAGAATGTGGAGTGGAGGAAATCTCAGGGGAGGCGCTGCAGGCCCTGGATGGCAGGAGGAGTGAGACAGTGAGGACTAAACGCTAGAGATCTTTGAAAACTTTAATTAGCCCGAGGTCCGTGTGACAAGTCCAGCATGCGCCGCGGGGGAGGCACACCCCAGGCGGAGGCCGGCATCCCCCGGCGTGGCGTCCCGGGGCACCGGCGCCGGCGGGGGGCTCACCGCGCTCTCTGCCTTCCCGTGGCTTCCGCAGAGGCCTGAGTGACTGCAGCACATGGCTTCGAGGATGGGACGGCGCCGGCCCAGCAGTCCGAGTGGGTCCCTCCTACACAGTCTTCCGGCTTCCAGGGAGTGTTTGTGTTCACCAAGGCCGAAACGCTGCAGACTAGGCAAGCTGTCCAGCTCAACGGGGCTCTTCCGAGAAGGAGCGTCCCCTCCGCCCCAGGGCTGTGCTTCAGTCAGTTCGCCAGCTCGCGGGCTCGTGAGACCCTTCACGGGACGCGTCGGGACAGTAAGTTTCCTCCGGGAAAGCAGGGTACCGCCGGAGTGGCCCTCAGACCTTGTAGTAAATGTTCGCCGGGCTCTGAGGAGGCATCTCCTGGACTATGTACACCGGGTGCCCATAATCCCCGCTGACCTTCTCATAGTGAGGGCAGAAGACACTGTCCGCAGTCCTTAAGGGGATGATAATGTCACTGGGCTCGGAGCCGTTGTTGTTGCCGCTGCGCTTGGGCGTGGCCAGCGTGCTCAGCGACAGCGTGGTCGTGTGCTGCGGCGAGTGCTTCCTGTGTCTTCTCCGGTACTTCAGCAAGAGGACCACCAGGGTGATGATGATGACGATGAAGATGATGCAACCTGAAGCAATCCCTGCGAATAAGGCCACTTCGGAGCCGAGGATATTGTTCCCCGAATGTCCGGCGCTGTTGCCGTCTGTGCTGGAACCTGCGTGCACGGACAGAGAAAAGAAGAACGGGTAGTCAGCGCCGACCCAGTGCTGCCCGGCTGCCTCTGTGACCCTTACACACGCGAAAAATAAGCAGGGCCAAGGACCTAACCGGCGGCTAGACGCTGACAAGCCGAATACCTCGTCTGATAGCGAAATGCAAGGGCAGACGGAGGCGATCAATGGGAAAGGAGATGCATCCCGAGGCCGGACTTTCATGCTGCTCAAGCCACAGGGCTTGCTTTTCACCTGTCCTCGTCCATCAAGAGCGCTGCCGTCTGCGACGGCCAGCTCTTGATCCTGCTTTATCTTTTACCGGTGGGGGCCAGCAGGCAGGAAAAAAGGAAGTGGCCGGTTCTCCAGGTCAGCGTTTCGTGATCATGTGGCCCTGCGCGTCCCCTTCCTTTTAGAAACGCTGTTTCATGTGCATCTTCAAACAGCCTGCCTTTTAAAGAAGAGCCCTGCCTACTGGCAGAACAGCTCGAGAACGTGAACGGAGGGACCGGGCCTGGGAAAACGTTCAACTCTAAGTCGTTTGTATTATTTGATTTACACTTAAAATATATTTGGAAGGCAGCAGAAACTCTCACACTGAACAGACTGCCAGCCCAAATGTTAAGCACTAAAAAATTGCCTGGCATCATTATATTATCCATTTATCAGTTTGTCACAAGAATTTGACACATCTTGTCATTGAAAGTTAGAAATAACAACCTCCCTCCTTGACTCTTGGAAAGAGACGGAATATTGCTGCAGATGCTAAATTCACGCAACTACCAACCAAGCATACAGATCCCTAATACAACACTGCTGACGTCTGCTCAACAGCTACTATATAAGAAATTCATTAGCATGGTAACAAACACATAGCTGTTTGTTCCAAGCCCATGAAGAAAATGAAGTTCAATGACAGCCAAGTTTATCTGGTATTCCACACTTTTGTCAGAGATCTGTTTAATATTTTATTTTACATGGAAAAGGTGAAAAAAAAAAACTAACAATAACCACTGAAAAACATGCTACTATGCTATATTTTAAAATGTTACCATCTAAAACTTAGGAGAGGATCAATTAGGCTCTTTGTGGATTAGATATAATTAGATGAGGGATTAGCACATTAATTATATATACATTAACATCAGCTTTAAGCTGGTGTTGACAACCAGCTTGATAATGTGTCAGCCAATGAAAACTTTGGTCTGACAGAGTAGTACTAATAACCGGCACTTACATCTGATGAATTCTACTCTTTTGAAGGTAGGACTTTCATGGGAATGAATTATTTTGTTCTTATCGAGTGCAGTTAATAATGACTCACAGAAAGCAAAGGTTACTAATGTCTGTAACTACTAGTTAATCCTGCTGGAGTAGAAGTACTTTGACTCTGTTCTACCTCTTGAGATACTACTAAGCGGGTGGCATCCACAGACCTATATAACACACAGATCATGCTGCTATACCTGGATTTGGTTTTACAAAAGGACTTGTTGTTGAACTTCTTCCATTTGTACCAGCTTCTAGTTCTGGACGTCTTGTTGGATCATTATTCCTGGTTGATCCAGCAGAACTTGCATCTATATGAAAAACAAATGATTAATTACGGCACAGACATCTGATGATATCTAGCTTTAGGAGCTGCATATGTATCTCAAGAGGCATGAATAGCAATGAACATAAGATTCTTTATGCAAAGTACTGTGAAATACAAGAATATAATTTTTCTTTTAAAACAAAATGGTTATACTAGTTATTTCAGAGGTTTAGATTGTGAGGCCATCTGTGGAAACTATAGGGATTCTTGCATTTGGCAGGCAAAGCATTGCAGATGACATTTCAATTTAACTGAGCAAGTTGATTGACTACTATACCAATTTCTAATTAGAAGAATAATTTTCTTTCTGCACAATAGGTTTGTCTATATATGAAAAGCCACAATGAACAAAACTCTTCTGTAGTCAAGATTCAGAAATGAGCAAAACTGCAGAAACTTTTAGTTTTTATTCTGGATTATTTTGATTTTGAACCAAAGAGGTGTTTTGCTTTTTAAAAAGAACTATGTATCTCTCTATATATGGCAATAGACGTTCTACCTGGCTGACCTTAACTCTTACAGAGATCGCCAATAAAAGCAGCTTAGTACATGGACTTGAGGAACTCTGTCAGTGGTTCAAGGTGCAGAGAAGGGTTTGCTTTCAACACTAAAGAGAAGCGTGAATGAAGGTGGGTCTCATCAACATTAGTGCCACGCTAGCTGGGGGCTTAACCAGATCACAGTGGCTTCATGAAGCAGCAGATGGTCTTTACCTTGTCCAACTTTCATGAGGATCTTCATGGCTCTTGTCTGGCACACCCCTCCCTCCTGGTTATCCAGGCCCTCCAAAGACCCATTTGATGTAGCTGATTAAAAATAAGATGGACAAAACAAAAAAATAAAGAAAAATCAGGAAATCAATAAGCCAAGTTTACATGAACATGAAATGTCTGAAAACAATTTGAAAAATAAGAATTCACTCTTAGTCACAAGTTTTCTGAAAGTATGGGATGCTGAAAGCCAAAAAGAAAAAGAAAAAGAAATAAAGAAAAATGGATACTGGAGACACTGCCGCATGTATGCTATCTGCTTCCAAATTTACTTAATCTCCTTTGCAAATGACTGATTTAGTATTTGTCTATAGGTAAAAGGGACAGTATCTTCCAAAAAGCCCGCTGACTCTTTTGGGGCCAAACCCAGAAAAGCAAAAGAGTTAATACGGCCATTTCAAAACGTGGTAATCATCACACGACACCTGCTTCCTCCACTACAGATTTCCTGCTTCAAGAACAATTAGCTTGATGCTCTGTTTGTCAAGCATCCAAGTTCTGTAAACACTAGACAAGGAGCCTCCCACAGCCCTTTTCTTCTTTTTCCAGCATTATACGTGCTTAAGAAGTATACCAAGATTCAGGACTTCAAAATCTCACTTTTTTCTTTCCATCACTTTGTAAACCCAAAGGAATGCCTGTGTTATTCTTGCCAGTATCAACCTCAGTCAACCTCTTCAACCAAGCTACCTGTTGCAGGAAAACTCTGGCTGGATAGAGGGTCAGCACACACGCCCACCATTTAACCCTAACGCTGTCCGGATCCTATGGCAATCCTGGACATGAGGGGCGGGGGCGGACTTTTTAGCAGCCGTTTGCATGTGTTTACCAACTCCACTCCCTTTCCACCTCAGCAGTGAGGGGCAAGGCAGAGGACAGAACCATTCTACTATTCTCAGTATTTTTTCTTTTTTAACAGCCTATGCTCTGCTCTATTGAAACACATTCCTGTTCTGTCTCTTTAGACCCGTGAGTTCTCTGAATAGCTTTGTAACTAAAGCTGTAAAGAGATAGGCTGCCAGGTACTTCAATGAGGAACAGGATTTAAATTACAGTTCAAGTTCCAGAAGAGAAAAGAAGGTGGAGAATGCTAGACATTTTCATCCCCCTAAAGTTCAAGGGGCAAGGAACAAAAGTGTTTCATATACGTTTCTGCAATTTAAATCAACTTTCTACTTTGATTATCAAAGTCTCGTCCACCAACCTTGTACTTTGAAAGAGACTGAAAAGGGATACGTCCTGGCGAACGTAAATCCCAAAGACGGTGTTTTAACTGGGTCATTTGTTTTCCACATAGTAGATCAGCAAACCAGCTCTAAATGCGTTTATAGCAGAAATATGCATCTCATGGACAATTACATTAACTAGAAAAATAAGGCACTTATTCACTTACATTTGTTTTCTTGAATTATTAACTTTTACTTTCACTGTGTTCCTTCAAAACAAAGCCTGCCTCTTTTGTGTGTAAATGTCTCTCTGCTTCTCTGAGTGCTTGCTTTTAACTTATACTGTCTCACTCACATCTTCTGCTATTGCTGACATGAACTTTTTCCTGGGAAACTGGGCAATAATTGCCATGATAATAATTTTTTGTGGGGAGGATGGTGGTAAGAAGTATACAGTATCTGTTTGTAGACTGTTGAGAAAATGCTTGGCAGATAAGTAAAATCAAATAGCTATAAACTTTGTATGCTTCTGTGAATCAAAAGAAAAAAATGTGTTTTTCAATTCTTCCTCCTCCTTTTTTTCTTTTCCCTCAAATATGTTCCTACATTTCCAAGTATCCTTCCTTCCCAAAAGCTTGAAACAGTATGGATTTCTGTGAGCGGATTCTATTTCTGGAAACTTTCATAGAAGCACTGTAATCTTCAACTAATTGTTTAGAGTTTTCTCATTTGATTTTTATTAAAAATTAGAATATGTCTTCATAAAGTGGAAAACTGATGTCTCTCTTTAGTTGTTAGTTTAAAATGTTTTAGTTTACTTAATTCAAGTGGAATTCCAATTAAAATTCACATATGCATAGATTCATCTACATGCAAAAGTGCACCCAAACTCAAAGTTAAATGATGAACTTTTTCTTGCTACAAGTTTCAACATGAAACTGAAAAATGACAAAATCTGAAGGGCAGTGCATAGAAAGAAAGGGAGGAATATAGATTTGTTCATTTTAATCTTGAGGGGAAAAAAAAGTCAAAGATTCAGATATAAAAGAAAAACAACTAAACCAATACCAGAAAGGCTCAGACAGGCATGTTATAGCAGAACCATTCATAAATATAATTCCAAACTGCGTTTGCAGAGGGAGAAACTACCAGTGACTTCTACTTCCCCAAACTGGAAGCGCAAGAGGCACACATAATTTCAGTGACTTCTTTTTCTTTTAATTTGTAGGTCAATGCCTTTTCTGAATATCAATGCCTTTGTGCAGAGCTCCCTAGGTTTACCCCAAATGATGTCTGAACAACGTCCAAATGTAAAAAACTCTATAAATATCAAAATTAAATCTATAATTTAACAATGTGTAAGTTAACATTTACAGACCTTAAGGCAGTAGAAGGAACACTGTTGCGTAAGCATGAAACTGCTTTGCACCTTTAAGAATTGAAACTGTTTTATTCCTTGGTTAACCAAAAAAAAGGAAAAAAAAAAAAAAGCTTCCAAGTCTAGAATTGAATAAAGGAAAATCTATAGATGCTGCTTTTGTAGGTTCTTCTGAAGCCAAGGCGATTGCTTGCCTGGGGGAGGTGCCGGTGAAGTGGGGGCGGGTGAGTAAAAGGGGGCGGAACATTCTGCGTGAGGACAGTTTTCCTGCTACACTCAGGACTCTGCTTCTTTTCCTTTTAAGTCAACTTGCAACTTGCAAAGGTTACTGGAAGATATTGAAAAAATTCATTACCGACATTAAAATAGCCTCCCAAATGTTTGGCCGTTTAGAAAAGGGCTAAACTTTAAAATGCTGTCATACATGTTCCACCATGAAAGATTTTTGCCATAAGTTAGGAATGATGTAAGTTGCCATGAAAAACCCTGTTGGAAGACCTTAGTAACAACCGAAACATCAGAAGGTAAACTTTACAAGTATAACATAATTCAGAATGACTTCAATCTATTTTATGTTTGATATAAATATAATTTCCCATAGTGAAAATTAACATCCCTCTCTCTACTATATCCTCATCGGGGAGTATAATTCTAATTCTAGAGGTCCCCACCCTGCCTTAAACAATGACACAACCAAGAGTGAACTCTGAGATAAAACCATGAGATTGATATTCTGATTTCTCTTGCAACAGTCAGTCACCAAGGAGCTTTAAAAGCCTTCGTGGCCGATTTTGAAAAATAACAAGAAATCGTGAATGCTTGGAAATAAAATCTATTTCCATTTTAGGAGACGATTTTGCAACTATTTTTATTGTTCATTTGAATGTACTGGGACTTTTTAACTTGGAGAAAGGGCAAAAATAAACTGTTACCTCATCATACTCAGTTTTTCTTTGTGTCTCTCTACCAGCATTATCTAATGTAGCCAACAATCATAGTATTACTAAATGGGTGAAATTGTATTTAATCATTGAGAGAGAAAAAAATAACATTATTATACCCAAGCTTTTAGTGCCCATGTTTTTTTTCCCCTTGGCTCAAGGAAAACATAGACTTTATAAATTTATAAATTACTAGAAAACTTCTCTATCCAGCTGGAAAACAGGCTTAATAAAGATACATGGGCATTTGCTATTTTAAAAGCTTTTGTTTCAGGGGTCTGAATTGCCAGTAGTGAGTATGAAGAAATCACTGTATTTCCCCCCAGGGCCTAATTTCCAGTGGGTGGAGATCGCTGCTCAGCAAAATAGTTCCCTGTGTTCACATTGTCTACAAGTTCTGCAGCACATCTGAAAGTTCACAGTCTGTGGCTACACATTTATTTGCACCTATGCTTATCTGAGGCTCTCAGTCATTGGGAACAGGACAGTGGTTATGTGAGTAGCAAAAAAAAAAAAAAAAAAGAGAGAGAGAGAGAGAGAGAGAACCAGTGACTAATAAAACAGGGTAAAAGGGCAAGAATATTTCTGGCAGTGTTTTTTAGACCAGCCCCACGGAGAGGAGATAATATTCCCTTTGAGCCGGTCTTCACTTGATTGTACTGCTCTCTCCCCAGGACGCAAAGCAGCAGCTCCGGACCCTGGCTGTGTTCCGTCCATCACATTGGTAAGAAGGTGCTGATCAGATGGAATCAAACTTTGGCTTTGTGCTGGTATATGGGTCTCCTTCACAGAGAGATTAGGAATGGGGAAGTACAAAGTATCTTACAGAATAATGGCATCACTATGAAGGAAAGGTTTTAGGCTCTTATGGGAAGAATGAAACATCAAGAAATACTAATACTACGAAGGGTATTTAAAACTATTTTAAAATACAGCTTATTGATATGAGGCCAGGATGGGGTGGGGGACTGCCGGACGCTTGAAAACAAACATTTATGTCAACTTCATCAAAGAAGTCCCCCAGAGTGACAGCTAATGAGCATACAGGGTCAGGGAAACGACAGAGCAGAAAGAATAAGAACCTTTCTAGAAGGATAGGAAGCTGCACCTGGCATGATTCATTCTCATTGGACCAGAAACAAGCAGCATTTCATGAAGATCCTCTGTCGAAAGCAGACTCTATTTCTACTACTCTTTTCTGCCATGTCATCACATACTGGCCCTGCTCTTTGCGATTTCTCAGGCCAGCCTTCCTACACATCAGTCTCCTTCAGCTCAGCACAGATTTAGGAAGACCAGAAGCCTGTTATCTGGCAAACCGAGGAGCTAAGAAAAGCGTAATCCATTAACAACCCAGAAAGCAAAACTGTGACTTTAAATAAACATAGCATACCAAACTAATTACTGTTTTCTCATAAATCTGAGTGTCCAAAAATAAATAAGTAAATAAATAAATAAGGTATGTAAGTTGAAAAATAAGGAGGCCAAAAAAAAGAAAAAAGAAATGTAATTACTTCATGTGAACATAGAACCTAGGAAGCTAAGATCTATCTACTTAACATCCGGACATCAATTCAGATTCAAAATATGTGATGCAAATTCAGAGTATGTACTATAGAAACAGGGATTCAATTTCTAGAACTCAAATTAATGTAGTTTAATGCCTTGAGTTTCACACCTATTCTTTGAGATATTAACTTAGAAGGAAAAAATTTCTAAACATGGAAATGATAATGTTCACTGAATGCCAAAAATTAAATCCTGTTTCTTTAAAGTTAATTAATAAAAACTTCTGAAGCAGAAGCATCTTTATAATGTGCCAAAAGAAAAAAGAAAAACTTATTCATTTTTTTCTAACTTCTTCCTTTTTATGTGGCTTTACAATGAAAGAAATGAGGAATATACCACCATGACTTTCTAAGGGCCTCATTATTCTTGTTTGGCTTAATATCCAAAAAAGTTCAGCATTACTTCAAATCACATGGCATTTCATCCAATAATACCAAATTTGCCTTATCTTAGAGCAAAAGTTCTATGGTATACTTCATTATATGACCTCATTTCAAGAAAGAAAAACACAAAGAAAAGTATTTTCAAAAAGGAATATATGTTCACCAAAGTTGAAAAGAAAAACAAAACCCTCTACTTGATGAGACAGTTCTCAGGGACATTTGATTAACTCTTATTTTGCACGTGGGGAACTGTTCACAGCTGGAACACCGCATAAACCATCAGTGATATAGGATGTGTGGAGTTTCTCACCCCAAAACCATTGTTCTAGTATGACAGGAAGAATCACTTGAATTAATACCACACTACTATGGTTGTGTTTTGAAAATTTAAGGCAGTAAATCATGCATTAAGAAGTAATAACTGGCTATGCCTCGGTGACTTTTCTATGCAACAAAATTAATTAGTTTCTCCACTAAACAGAGTGGATTTGGAAATAGTGAATTCTAAAATGCAGTCACAAGTTTTAGACCTTCCCTTCTGTTTCCTAGCATTAAAATGTAACTAAAGATACCAGGTATCAAGTACAAACGGATGCTCTTGAATAAAATGGTGTAATTTTATTTCCTTAATTTCAAATACTTATCATAAACAATAACAGGATATTCTATTGACAACTCAGAAATAAGAGGAGTTTTTTAAAAAAATGTAACAACTTTGAAATAGTTCAGTAAGCTGTTTCTGTTTGTATGTGCACTTAATAGCTTTTAACAGCATTTATAACTCAGCCACTTTTACTGGGGGAGAGAGAGGATGCAAGCGGACTTTGTAGAACTGACCCTATAGGAACATATGAGGCCTAGACACTGGGGAAGACCAATGCATTGAGAGGACAGTCACGGCATAAAGCAATAAACACATCCAGAGCCTAAGGAATTCTATCACAGCTTACTCATAGAAACTTTTAACCATTAAAACCTGTATAAAGGTCAAGTAAGTGACAATCACTGAAGATGCGGAGAACCATGGTTATCTTTGACAATATGGACCTGAAAAGTTACCGGCCACATACACTCAGAGTGAAAAAGTTGGAAGAGGAAAAAAAGCAGTGAAGGCATGTCTACATGTGTGCATGCAGAGGGTATACATATCGAGAAAAAAAATCTCTCCAGGCTCAATCTAGTACACTGGTACTTTTCTCAGGAAGATAAAACAGTATAGCAATAAACTCCACCCCCTTCTTTTTTTTGCTGGAGACATGTTTTAGGCACATGAGATTATTTATGGAGGGGTTTATAATACTTTATTTCCCTCAAAATATTGCTTGCAACACCTTGGTATCTTGATTTTTGATGAATGCTATTGAGCGAAAACATCTCTTTCTAAGTCTAAAATTTTACTGTTAAAAGTTATGATGATTTATGCAGGAAGAATCTCTTAACAGGTACAGAAAATTCAATATGATTCCATAAAAAAAATAAAAGCTTTTCATCTAGTATACTTTAAGGGAGTATTTCTTACTACCACAGTGATTCAGACAAAGTTAATATAGTGAGAACATGATAGTCCATGGTAAAAGAATAAATAACTTCACATAGAAAAGTCAAGCTTAATATGGGCCAAAACCTACTAAGAAAGAGGAATTGTGTTTTAAAAATAGGTGGCCAGATGAACACTTCAATAGTAATGACTAAGCTTGCACTTTTTTTTAAAATAAAAGAATAATGTAAGAGTTCTAAAGATAAAACATAATTCCCTATTGTCTCTATTAGCTTTACTTAAGCATTTAAGATTTTTAAAAATGAAAGTTCCCAGGCGACACAGTGATAATATCTAATAAAAATATTCTGAACCCTAAAGAAGCATGTGTTTGAGTGAATTATTGCCAGTGCATCGTGCATTGCCTGCTCTCGAGTTTTTTTTAACAGTCTGAATCACAAAAATATCCTTGCAGAGATAATGGAAATGTCTAGCTAGGAGAGGGTCAGAGTAGAAAGTTCATGGTGGGGAGGGTGCACATCCTACAAGCTTCAAGCTCATTCTGCTGTCACTAATCGCATGCAATGATATTAATGACCCAGTAATTGGAAGACGAGTAGCACTCAAGTGGAAAACATCCATCTGAGGCTGAGTTCATCTCTAGGTGGTAGGACTTCACCAGTGACTGAGTTAATGTCTGCTGACAGTTTAGAATCTAACACTGCAAATGAGAAAATGTGCCACTCATGCTATAATAGTTTAGACGGACATGATGTTATTTGCTTTGACCACTTAGACACCAGCAGTAACCCCAAGAAAGTGCCCCTATCTAAATTTGCCCTACACATGAACCTTATTCTGTTCAGGGGACATGTTCTATACTCTAAGAATCCAGAGCAATTTTCCACATGTTTGTTTCAATAAAAGAATACCTTCATCTCCTGTTTAACATCAGGAACAACAGAACCGGGCTACTTCACTAATGCAAAAAGCCATTTGCAAAGCAGAAATGTCTTTCAGCTACACACAGTGCTGCTCCTCTGGAATGGGATCAATTACAGTCCTGCCTGGGGTTTTGACAATCCACCCGCCCATCCACCTGCCTGTCTGTCCATCCTTCCCTCCAACAAAACTGTAGAACTTGTACTTGGCCAAGGACATCTGAAGTCTCTTATTGCCTCTATTTGTATGTTTGAGAAATTTTTATTTTTGATAACTTTCCTATTTAGCAACTTCCTACTGAGCAGCTCAAAGTACTTACTAAGATTATAAAAACACAAAATAGCATAGACTGATTGAAGCGATGGAACTGATTAATAGTAGAACTAAAAAGAAAAAGTAAAGTCAGAAGCTTTAGCTAATTGCTATTATAACCACCTTTTCCCAGTGGCCCTTCCTCCACTCCCTACTATCCTGGAGAATTTTCTTAGTTCAACTTTGGAGGCATATGATTGCAAGTTAGTTATATGTTACACAATACATAACAAGGCATCAGTACCAACATGTTTGACACAGCATAGAGTTCATCATTTACAGTTCATGAGCTTCCCTGCTGTTGCTATGTATGCGATATGTGTGTATGTGTGCTCTCTTGGACTGTCTCTATATCTGCGCTATGTATGTAGATATATTATCTTCACTACTGCTACACATGCAATCTGTGTGCATGTGTACTCTCTGTACTATAAGTATGCACTACGTATGTAGGCACACTATCTTAACTATTGTTATGGACACACTTGAATGTTTGGTGCCACAGGAGGCATGGTCATACACTAACAACACTGGTCTAAGCGTCTGACACCCTGGATTTGGTTCTGTTTCTGACATTTCATGGCCATGTGAACTGTACTAAGCTACTCATACTGTCTAAATTTCAAGTGTTCTCACAGTGATAAAAATTGCTCTATCACCTGTATTTCAAGACTCCAAAGCGAAGAGTCTGTGAAGGCCACAACACCTCCCTGAGTGATCAGACACCCGGCCTGAGATTTTAAAACTTCAGGAACAAATGTGTGACTCTTAAGGATGCATAAATAAAGTATCTCAAAGTAATATTTCTTATGTCTTTCAGTGCCTCTTGACTACTTTCTTGTTTTATTTTGCTTTAAATTTTTATCTTCTTGGTGAATATTTAAAGGCTATCAGGAAAGAAACTTGTCCTCTTTCATGCTCCAATATTGTTCAATTATTTGTAAATCTAAGTGAACTTTTAAAAAAAGTCATAAATACAGGTGCTAGAGATAGGAAGATATATACTATAAAGTAATAAAGGCAGTTTTATTCTGACTACTTCCTAAGTAATTCTTTGTTCTAAGTAATCTTCATTTTTCATCTGCTCAGACACCTATTTTGTATATCTAATTTTTAGTCTTTCTCCCTCCTTCAATAATTCCTCACTGCTCTGAGAATTAGAGCCACCTTGTTCTTTCATTGGCTATTTTGGGAATAAGGAGTGGTGCTCACAGGGCCATCTCTGTCTAGCTTTAAATGAGATAAGCTGTCACAACTGCCTAGGTGACACCATTTAATGGGAACAGAGAGTCTCTGTCCACAATAGCCTTATCCTATTATGCACTCTGAGCCATCAGGGACAAATATCCCAAGGGTCACAACTCCATTAGACCTGAGAGCCAGAAATTTCTCAGCACAATCTCAAATCAAGCAGAAGCTAAGACTTCATTCCTTATATGTAGAGAACTTAGCTTTAACCTACTAAATTCAACAAGGAGCCTTAATGATATATACTAGAACAGCCTCCAATACAGTCAGAAAAGGACTTTTATGTTAGGAAATAAGAGAAACAACACTTCTAATTATAAGACTAATGGACTGATCTACTTTCCCAGCTTGTCTCAGTGATAAGGTAACCCTGACACATTTTCTTTTCTGAAAGATTATTTATACTACATTAGGATGCTGCTAAAATTATCAATAAAAATACAGTATTTTCTTTGTGCAATAGGGAACTGAGGAAAAATTCTGGCAAGGCTGGTGAAATGGAAATTGGGAAAAATGATTATATGTATCTGAAGACTCCTCCCCTGTCTGTCTCTTTTGGGTCTTACAAAGGATCTGCTAACAAGTTTGGGCAATTCCAGGAACAAAAAGATACATAAATGCATGTTTCTTGGTAAAGGAAGCCCAAGGACAAAAGAACTTTTATAGCATTCAAAGAAGACAAAGAGGGAAGATCTTATAATTAAGTTATGCAGCATTACTGAAACTTGTAAACTCTCTGGAGTTTCATCTTATGCATGGACTTCTAATCAGTGAAGCTTTTTAAGTCCATCTTCCCCAGGTCCTCTCTACCTCCCAGCAAAGCCCAGGTTTGCCTCCAGTCTCATGCCTCACTCTTCCTCCTCTGCTCCAAAGGTAAGCTTTAGTTGCACTGATTTGGTGCAAGAACGTTAGGTATCTTACCCCATTTAAACTTCCATCAACCCTGGGAAGCAGGTACTATCAACATTCCCACTTTACGGATGAAGAGACTGAGGCAGAGATGGTTAAGTTACTTGTCAAAGGTACTCAAGAACCCACGTCTGTCAGACCTGACTCTTCACTACTATGTCAATCTGTTTCTCTAAGGGGCGTGCATACTTATCCTCCAAGCACCCAAATGTAGTCTCTAAGCAAGATTCTGATGAACTTTCTGTTACAAAGATGACAGCTGTAAGTTAAAAATAAAAATGTGTTTAAATGCTTGAACTCAGCAATTACATGCAAGGTATCAAACATAAATCCTCACCCCTCAGTCAGAGGACCTAAGTGACAGGCTGATGTTGCTATATCACTAAACTGTTAGATGACATTTAATGATGGAAATGGGGCTTTTGCTACATTTATCATACATAAATAATTCATCAAATAAAGCACATAATCACCTCATAGAGCCTACATATTCTTATGTATTCTAAAAGAGATCTATATGTTAAAGGACATTGGAAAGCTCCCATAACTATTTTGCTAGGGAAAGAGATTATGGAATATTCAGTGTATTTCAGTGCCACTAGCCAAACCTACTTCACAGAATTAAGTAAATCAAAAACAGGAAAAAAATACAAAACGTATATACGCTTAACAAAAATAAGGAGTAGAATCTACAATACAGTTCTTTTTTGATTCTTTAAGAATATTGTATCATTATATTTCTGCAAGCATTTTATTATATTTTGTGATTTTGCTTAGAAGTGGAGTACATGCCTAAAGAACATAGCAAAGCTGTTTATGGAGCATTCCAATTTTAAATGATCTTATATTAAAAAAAAAAAATGCTTTAGACAACTAAACCAGTGAGGGGGGCCTAAGAAATGATAACTCCTCCAGACTCATTCAGTATTGCTCAAGGACGGTTTGGCCAAGGCATGGAAAGTGAAGGACGCCCCTAAGGACCACTGTGAGCACCACCACAGGGTATATATCCTAGAACAACCTTTAATGAAACAATCTTCGGAAATGATGACTTGTAGACTACGCCACAAGATCATGCCTTAGCTATGGATTTGCAGCAGAATAACACAAAAGCCACACAATTTAAATTGGGAGGTGCTCTGCTAACATGGTTTCCTTTGTCTAATAGCTCTGCCATGGCTACTATTCATGTAAAATGTATTAACACAATGGCATTCATTTTCCATCCATCTCTGACTCACAAAATTTTGATAGTGTGATGAAAATTTCTTTGTAGGTATTAACATTTTGCAAGGTTTTATGGTAAGGTTGGATAACCAACCCACAGAACCTTCACAAGGACAGCTGTTGCAAAGGGCCAACACATCAAACTTGCTGACTCATTCAGCTCTGGGATGTCACCTCTAAAAATGAATTGTAAACCAAGCACAGAAAGTGCCTCAAAGGAAACTTTGTGGGATAAAGGTTGGGAATACAGGAATGTTTTCCCAATATTAATTGGAGTGTTTACTATGTCTAAGACAGAGCTTCCCTTGAAAATGGGCAATATCAGAACAGATAGTTATTTCATAAACATTTAAAAAATTTTAAGACCTAATAAAAATACACTGGTTATTTTAAAATACTTACTATGTTTTCAAGGCAATTAAGGATCTGAATGTAAGAAAGAACAGGGGGCTCTTCTAACCAAATAGTCATAATATTCCCATCTTTGGATCGGGAGATTTTATTATGCAAATTAGGCCCAAGGCTAATTACTAAAATAGGTCACTCGAAAAAGTCAATTCCAAACAAGAAGAAAACCCATATACGGATGCTCCTCAACTTAGATGGGAGTATGTTCCAATAAACTCACGCCAAGTCGAAAATACCATTAAATTGAAAATGCATTTGATACCCTGATAAACCCATCAAAAAGCCAAAAATGGTAAGTTGAACCATGGTAAATGGGGACCGTTTGTGTAGCATTTTGCCACAGGTCAAAAGCAAATAATCGTCTATGAGAAAAATAAATGAGGGTGCATATTACTTTGCCAGATCATTTCCTAAAGGAATTTAGTGGATACGCAGTAGATTTAAAAATACAGTTCCAATTAAAAATTAATATTTACCTTTAAAACTCAAAACTGTGATGACTACATTTTAAATCAAGTAACATGACAAATCAAATTAAAATTTTTTAAAGAATTTACAGCAGATCCTGTCCATTTCCATTGGAGAAGGACCATACTAATGAGTGATCCTATGTTGGCTTTTTATGTTCAACCACAAAATGGCTTGGGACTGGAGAAGACCTCCATCATTTGCCAGAACAGCAATACTAAACGTATTTTCTAGAGAAGCAAATTAAAGCAAAGCAATAAAGTAACTTTCTCATTGAGCTCAGGCAGCAGGACTAGAACCTAAGACTGGAGACTCCTGGCCTAATTATTCCTAAATGCTGTTCCTTTAGGGTGCTGCCCTACACCAAATCAGTCCATTTGGACTGCTCCCCACCAGGGTAAATCAAACACTACTCCAAAGTATCAAATCTCTATCTATTTTTCCTTCCTATGGGAAAGAAACCAGCACACAATAATGATGATATTAATAACACTGCCAGTTGTAAAGGTGCTTACCAACCAGACACTAAGCTTTGGAGTTAATCACATAGAGTATATAATGCAGCAACTCAAATACCAATATTATTTACTGTATCAAAGTGATTCGATGATTTCAAGTGTTAAAAATATACTTGTAAATTTGACTACTTTCCATCATGCTACCTAACACTATTTTATGAATATACTGATATAAAAATTACTACCTTCAAACATTTTCCTTCTTCTCAAAAAAGACAGTAATAGAGCCTGACTCTGTGTGTGTGTATTTGTTTGATATGGAAAGCAGTGACTTTTTAAAATCCCTTAATTGTTTTGGTGCCTTGGAATTCTTGAAGAAGCAATGCAAAGCCAATAGCAATTTTTAAACTATTTAAAAATTTTTTTCTTTGTATTTTCCATTTCCTTTCAAGGGAAACTTGTATATCAATGAGCTTTGCTGTAGGGTGAGTGGGAAATTGGCTTCTGCATTTTTCCAAGTATCTGAAATGCCTTCCTATGCCTATGATGTGGTGAAGTCTTTCAACTCCCTGCTGAAAGTCTCCCTGGACTTCCGGCGAACTTCTCAGCTTTGGGTCCTTTACCCAGTCCTGGGACAGTCTCTCAACCAGCAACATTCAAATAGCCCTCATTGTTTCATACCTGAAATCCTCAACTCGATTTTAAGAAAGATTCTTTTATCCCAGGCTACCACATGCTTTTGCACTGTAAATCATAGCTCTAAGGAGAGTTCTGGAGGTCAGAGTAGTTCAGCTAACTTTGATGAACCTGTTAATGTGGTATGAAAAATTTTCAAAGAAAAATAAGATGCCATTCTTGTGTCAATTAAAATTATAAATATAAATTAAACTGTGCTTGTAAATATAAATCCTCTCTTGTAGCAATAAAAAGTAATTATTAAAGGCACACTGCTTTAAGCAAAGAGATGTTGGTAAACCATTTATTTATTTGCACTTCTTGCATATTCTTTAAAGGTTAAACCCTTGATGTTTACTGAAATCCCACTTGCACTCAGTGGGAACTTAGAATTTGCAAAGCAATCTTTATGAAGTCATAAACTAAAGTAAGGGGACAGAACCTGGGACTGTTGACTTATCCGTGCACTTGGGTTGCAGCCATAGTTTTAGGGACATGCACTTGCCACCATATGAACATCTAACCTTCAGTGCATCCACTCGTCCAGCACACCCACCTTCTTTCTCTCACCCTGCCCAGGGGCATTAACCTTCTTAATGAATTCTTCTATCAGTTTCAGTTCCCTACAAATGTCATGCTAAACATCCGCATCCACTGAAAAAGTCTTACTTTAAAAGTCTTTTAAGAAAGAAATACCATTAGGCTTCCAAAACATTAAAGTTTCCGTGTATTTTACTTAGTAACTATTTTATATTTTCAAAGGCTTCCCTATTATTCTGTACACTTCACCACCCCATCTACCTTTTTTCATCTCGGCATGCTTTTATTTTCATTTTTTGATAATTATTTCTTTAAGTATATAATTTACCACTTTCTCTTTTTCTTTGCTACTTATTCTTGGTAAGCTACTCTAAGTAGCAAGCTGGCTTTAAAAGTAGGTTTTCAGGCTCTGTGGCAATTCAGGTTCACAGCAACAGACACCGAGATAATTAGGTGTGTATGACCACCTTTGTTTTAATTATTAATGTCATAAAAAATACATATTATTGAGCACTTGATAAGTGTTCAGCAAATACCGTGCTTTAAAGTGCAGCTCAGAGGTTGAGAAGCCAGAGTTTCAATCCAATCACCAAGAGGCAGGAGAGCCCAACCACAGACTGCAGTTCCCTACGGAACTGAAGTCCAGGTGAAGCAGGAATAGCGAATTCAACCTGGTTATGAGTATTACTTTAAAGCAAAGAAACTAAGAAAAGAGATTTCACTGCTCGAAAGATATGAACAGCTGAGTCACCCAGACCTGACTCTGACAAAACCTGGGGCCCTGGGAATGACCCTGGCCTTGTGCCCACAGGTGATTTGCACATAGTAGGCGGGTGCTCAAGGTGTGCTCCTCAGTGGACTTCACAGCCTAGGGAGCTACTTCAGATATGACCCAAAGGATACATATAATCCATTCCTGAAACGATGTGTCAAATTATTATATATATATATGGAAAAAAAAAACCAGTAATTCATTGAGCAAACCAAGTTTTGTCTTATTTTTCTAAATCAGGTTTAAGGTAACCATTGTGCTTTGCCTGTAAGGCCCATCCTTCCAGTTTATGATGTCCTCTTCTCTGGAGCAATAACCTCATGAGGAAAGAGTACTATTTATTATACCACCTTGTTCCCTGTTGAATCCCTAGCACTTAAGCACAGTCTCTGATGCAGAATAAATACTAAATGAATGAGTGAATGAATGGATGAATGGATGAAGAGAAAAGGCATTGCACAAGATTTACCTATCAAAATCTCACCAATGGTCCTTAAAAATGGTTTTGTCAGTAGAGATGCTGAATATATTCATATAATACATTTATTTTAATGCTATAAGAATTCTAGGAGTTTTTCTTTTCTTTCTGGGTATTTATATTTAATGAATACTGCTAGCACAGGGTCCCAAATTCAATTAGAGTTTCTTTGGAAAAAAGTGAACAATTGTTCAGCAAAGGTTCTCACCAAGTTATTTGCCACAACAATTTAAAGGAAACAAAAATCAATACAAACCTATTTAGCTTATCCTAATTTCTATAAAATAAATGAATAGAATTATACTTACATATAATGTAATAATCTTTGTTCTTCTGAAATTCTAGACCCCAGAGGTTAGGGCTGAATTCTTGAAACTTGATAGTGAATTTTACATCTTGGTCTGGTCTGGCACAGTTGAGAAGAGGGGTATTTTCCTTCTTAATAGTGCATCTGTCTGCTTGGTCTTTATCAACCATATAAACTTTATAATATTCGTACTGGCCAACAGTTTTAGAGTCCACTTTGGGGCAAATAATATCCAATTTGTCTCCTATCTGTGGGTATAGTACCAGGCCTTGTCCAGGTAGAAATCTAAAAGCATAAAAAAAACAACAACAAAAAACATTGAGTTGATAAAAGTTGACAGTATCATAGTTACAATATAGCCAGACAATGCCAATAACCCCAAACTAAAATTTTTTCAGATCCGCACCATTATTTATCAAAAGCCTCTTAGTTCAGATCAACATGGGATGAATATATTTTGGAATTAAGCTTTAAAGGAAAAAAACAAAGCAAGCACCCTCCTTACTCTAAACCACAGGATCAGGCAACCTGCTGACATTTCTTTACCAGCCCTTCCCTTGTAATATTTCAGTACTCCTTTGTGTAACTTTACAACACCTTTTCCTCTAGGGTGACTCAGAGCTTCCCACATGTTTGTTATTTTTTAACCATTGGCAGCTTTAGTTTATTGGGCATGCCACAGAAAGATCTCATCGATTCCAGGGAACAGTGAATCCACTAATACTTTGTTGTCCTGTTAGTTTCCATTTGCTGTTGACGCTAATTAACAGACAAGTTTCATCAAGAATGTTTCAAATTACTTATCATAATTAGTCAGTCACTGATCAAACAATGGGTTTTTTATTACACCGAACAAAAGAAATGTCTTACAAACCCATAAAAGATAACCAGAAATAATTAGTCGTAGTATTGATTCAGCTGCAAAATGAAGAGTCCTCTACTTGCAAGGACAACAACTACCGTCCTCACTCTACAAATCTTTTCTTTTCCTTCCCTTGAGACGTATTTGCTCCAATTAATTCCTAGAAGCAAATCTTTAGAACTAAGACTACTGATACAATATCCCCTTAGTGCTCACAGCTAAAAGCTTCCCTCCTCCTCCTCCTCTGTCTTGCTAGCCATGCTGCTGAAAGATCTTTCTTAATGGGGAGTTTCTTTGAAAAAAATGAAACAAGAGCTTCCTAATGAACATCATTCTACAAGTGCTAACACTAACAACACACTTAGAAATCCCAGCCCCTTCGAAAGCAGCCAAGCCTGCAGGCTCATTAAAATATTAAAGCCTGAGAACAAAGCATTGCCTCTGGTTCCTCCCATTCCAACCCTTTCTTTGACCAAAGATGTACCAGCCACGATGACTAGAGGGTCATAATTCACTACCGGAGAAGAAGTGAGGCTGAGGGGTACCCCCAGTTTCAAATCCATCTTGAGGTAACGGCTTACGATTTACGCTCATGAGTGGTATTCATTTTCTGAACCGTGTGTGAGGGTGGTTATGAAACAGCACTACCCATAACAGAAATAATATTACAGATTCATATTAAAAACCAATACTCTTTATGGCAGGAAAAATGCAGGTTGCACACGGTGGCTTGTTTCTCTTTCTTGGGAATGTGTTATTGTACAACCCCAAATTGAGAGGGTGGTCCTTTTTTTTTTTTTTTAAACTAAGCTTCTTTAACAAAGGCATATGACATTCATTCAAAAAAAAAAGTGAACGAGAATAATTTAACATAAAATCCTTCTGTGAGACAGAACTTAAAATGATTTTTTTATAACAAAGATAAATTTAAAACAACCATGTGTGCACTACTGAAGAACTGCCTAGAACTTTTGACAAATGTAGATCACATTGCTTAGTGAGAGCCTCTCTGTGACCTTTTTGCCCATTTCTACAGCTTTCTGGAGAGAGAATTCTAAAATTCAACTCCAGGGGATGGAACGGCTTCCCCAAGGTATTCACTCAATCTCCTGAATGCCAGTGTATTCTCTCTGGACAATTTCATCTTCTTTGTGGCTAAAACACAACTCAGTTTCTCCAGGAAGAGACTGACCCAGAATGTTTCTGGATGAGGTTAATTTCTTCACCTCCACATCCTCCCCCCGCCGCGATTCTGGTGCGTTGCTGTGGTTAAAAACCAGTGGAGAGATGCCTGGCAGTAGGTACCAGCTACATTCGGTGAGCATTGAATTTGCTCATCTTCCTGATACTTCCCCTTTTTATATCTTATTTCTTGACCTTTTTAGGAATTCTTCAAGGTATACAAAAACCAGGGACCAATTCCTGCCCAGGGTTTCCCATCCCACTCCAAACATTTTCTATCCTAAACCTGTTCCTTTTGTAGCTGGCACAGAACACCACCACAGAGGTGTCAGCTACTCTCAGAAGTTTTCCTAAAGAACAAGCCCCAGGGGCTTCCCAGGCCTCAGAGCTGAGGATCCTCACCAAGCCAGATGTACCCGTTTCTTTGTCCATTCATTTAGTTCTTTTAAGAAAATGCATCACACCCCTCCCAAGCCAAGCTGTACATCTCTGCATATCTTAGAACTCCCCCACATCACACCCGAAGTCCAAAGTGTGCCTCATTAAGCTCTTTCTTCATTCAAAATGTTCCCAAGATCCTGTTTCTTTCAGGAGGGTTTGTTTTTTGCCTGTTTAACTAAAGACTCAAGGGAGGTTTCCTCCCCTGCCACGCAAGCCACTGCTCATGACTCTCCCATCACTCACGGAATCTGAGTTACAGCACC